>JBBPTC010000019.1:13187-37840 GCA_038093955.1 Boletus albobrunnescens
CAATCTTGTTTAATAACAGCGCCTGGAAAAGCGCATAGGCATACTGCGGATGGGCAATCAACAGTGCTCGTGCTTGCTCAGGATGTGTGATCACAAATGCCTAAAGGAAAAAAAGGGATCGAACGTGTCCGGGATGTCATTCACAAGAGTGTTTGGGCACGTTTCTGAGAACCGCTGCACACCTTCATTTGTGCCAGCACTTCCACTAACTGAGCTGGATTCATCGTGCCGAGTGTCTGACTGATGCAATCCAAAGCAGTAGAGCCGGGGGGCACAGGGACACCGGGGGGCAAGGATGACAGAAAGGCAGACGGGTCTTGAGGCTTTTGGTCTCTTTGATGATCATAATCTCTGTCGCGATCTCTGTCTCGATCCCGGTGACGATCACGCCAATGCCCTCTCGGGTCACTACCATCTAGTAGTTCGCCTCGCACTGTAGTCTTGCCTTCGAGAAAAGGATCCGAGTCTGCTAAATCAATTCGCAAGGGACGACCGCCAACGTCGACGTTGTTGAGATTTCGCACAGCGGAAAGAGCGGTTTCATGATCTTGGGGCACGAATGAGAGAAGCACACGAGTGAAGTTGTGGGGATGATTTGATGGGTTCACAAGTAGGCGTCGATGGAGGACAGGTCGGAAGGTCAGAGAACGGCCAAATTGGGAAGACAAAAGATGGATTTGATGTACCAGCAAATTCACAAAAGCCGTAACCTCTAGGTTTTCCGGTTTCCCTGTCGAAAACGAGCCTGGAGAGCGTAGTTAGAAATGAAAGAAGAGGACGGGGTGAGAGCTGGACCTGAAGCCAACGACGTGACCGACGGATTTGAAGACGTCGATCAACTGCTCCTGTAGGGGGGTTCAGGACACGAGGGACAGTAGAGACTATGAAAATACATTCCTCGCCCATGTTGTAGGGCACATTTCCGACTATGCGAAGAGGATGTGAGGCTGACGGGTAAAGAGAAGATTACAGACGCACCAAAGACGACCTTGCTCATGTTTCGTTCGTACTAGTGGGATGAGTCAAAAGCGTGTTGTGGCGCTGACGTGACCAAGTCACGAACATTTTCTCGCCCGTGACTTTTGGTCTAACTCGCTGCCAGTGGGACCTTCAATTGCAAGCTGAACTTGCTAGACATTCGCATCCACGCACAGTTGAGATCCGGTCCTCGTTCATTCCCGCACCGAGTGCAACGTTGGTCAGCCCCCGTGCATCGCTGAGCATTAATTGCTGTGACCAGTCTCGAGGAGTCTGGATTATTGTGCAGACACAGCTTTTCCAGTAGGCTGTGGCTTAGCAACTCCTTTGAGTAAGCGCTTATATCGTCCGATGTGAGCCGAGCCACATATATAAGTAGCCCCAGACTTGCGATGAGTCGATTCTCAGCAAGTACTACTTAATCCCCCTCCTCTTCCAAAGCTTACCCCCAACTTTCCATGACCGTTGCAGCCACCTCATCGATCATTCGCAAACTGTCTTCCCAGCCTAGTCAAGAAGATCGCTTCCGAGCCTTGGACCGAGCCTTGGCTCGGAGATACGTCTGTCATATTTTGCGGGAGCAGAACACGTCACTAGAGAGGAGGGTACGCCAAGGTAGTCTCGTTTACAAGCCTAGGTATGTGTACTCACCCAAATACCCTCCTTGCAGCTCGCTGACGACTTCACAGGCTCGAGTTATACGACGACCCATCCTCGTCTCGCATAACTGCCATACTTGAGCTTCCTGGCATGAAATCAGAAGAAGTGAGAGTGCACCTAGACAAGAACGATACTCTCCTCATCTCTGGAGAAAGACGCTCCAGGATGCCCTCAGACCAGGAAAGCGGTGTAAGATATCTCGCAAAGGAACTCAAATACGGACCATTCGAACGTGTGCTCCACGTTCCAAAGGGTACCATGGTGGGCTGACCCGTGCTTCGTGTCAACCTGTGCAGATCTAACAACGCGCTCCGCAGATGAGTACCATATCGGCTGCCATGAACGATGGATTGCTCGTCGTCTCGTGGCCAAAGGCGCCACCCGGAGCTATAGCATCCACCGAAGACTCTGCCGCTCAGTCCTGATCTGTCGGTCCTTTTGTGATTGAACACCCCTATGACTATTAGTATGCCTGCTATACTACCGTATGCTATATCTTGCTGCGTCCTCATTCTTAGGGACTAATTGGTACGATAGCCTTAATTTCTACGCACGCTGTAAAATCATTGGACTGTCTTGGCTTGCAATGTATTTCTGATTGGTTCCTGTTCAAATCACTACATTCAATACGAGCGTTTCATTTGAAAAATAGGTGCGTAACCCCTAATTATAAGACCTCTTCTTCCATATTGCTCCCGCTGACCATCGTCAAGTCTCGGGGGTCTTGCTTCCCATCATAATGCTGTCGAGTTCGGTGTTTGCTTGGTCAACACCCCGGTGCCGTCGAATCAAGCAGCGGCAGGCAGTGAGTCATTTTTTACACACGGCGGCGGCGGGCAGCTTGCGCGTCGCCCACCCCCCGTGTCAAATTTCATCCAATTTTTCACCGTGTGCGCCACTATGCCGCTACACTCGTGGGATTAGGGGCATTGTATCGGTACGTTCAAAATAGCTGCGCGGGACCGCTCATCGATGTATCGCCCAGCGCAATACGATCGTAGCCACCTGTCAAGTGCTCCTCACCGAGTGAGTCACGATTACTCAGGGGGTCACAAATTCTTCAATTTCCGTTTCTGTGTACTCTTTTAATGCTCGGTTCTTCCAGAAAGGTTTTCGTTGGATGTAGAGCCGCTGTCACGGCGAGGTGCGGATAAACACAGCAACAAGTATGAATGACACGTATGAACTGACTCGACTGGAGCTGCAGTGTCCAGGACAGGCTGGAAGGAATTGCACAGCTCGCTCCTATTGGTCCCCCAAACGTAACGCTCTTGGCAAAACTTTCCTTGAAGAGCGGCATCCTGTACTTCGGCGAGAGCGATGACGCTCGCATTTCGTAGGCATATCATCTCTCTGCTCATCAAACCAGCGCCGCAGCCAACGTATGACGAAAAAGCGGCCACACTGGTAGCAGACGCTGAAACAGCATCTAGACAAGCACCTATGCGAACCTGTTGTTCCACAGGAGTAGGCATTGGAATCCTGAAGACGCTCTGCGCAGTAGCGCCATGGAACAGGTATTGTCAACTATTGTAGTCCTATGGAGGAACCACACTGGCATTTTGGCCGTTGACCGTGACACGGCTTGATCACCACCGAATGCGCTGATGTACCTGTTAATTCATCAAGTGCTTCTAATTTACACGAGAGACCAGCATCAAGGTCCCATATGTCGGATGAACTCTGGTGTCGCAAGGGACTGGGGCAGTAGCACACGGACACAGTAACGACGCTGGGGTTTGGCGATTCCAAGCATCGATTCCTATTATTCAATGGGATGTCTCACTTTGGGAAGACCCTGCTTCTGTTGGCGTTACTGTTCAAGTTGCAGGTTACTGTGTTATAACTTCAGGACGTGGAGCAACATCGACTCCGTAGAACAATTGTGGAGTATGTTCCAACAGGTATCTTGAACCCGAGAGTCCTGCCAGTGGGACGAAACGCCGCTGCGAGGTCATGAGTGTTGGGGTACTTACAGCCCGACGTTCAAGTTATTGTATACTACATACACTCAATAGCTTACCGTATTTGCACATCCCTCTAGAGCAGTACTCGCTCGCACCACTCGACCAGAGGTAGTAAGACGCTATTCCACACTTCCACATTTTTTCCTTATTGTAATTACCTAGACTAGTACTCATCGCCTACTCCTAGAAGATCAGCACACGCAAGCAACTCGTAACCTTATAGTACTGTACCTACAATCACGTCGATGCAGCATATCGGCTCAGAGTTAATGCATCTGGCATTTTGGCCTAAGCAGGCGACCACCTGGTCAGCTCGGTGAAAAAGAAAACGTCCACTCATCGCACGCAGAAATAAAAAACGAAAGCTTGGGATTTTATGTGAAGTTTCAAGTAGTGCTCAATCGTATCCAGGTGGAGAGGTGGCCCCCGCACGAAGCGTGTTAATGTTAAAGGTTAGATGGAAAGTGAAAGGCTCTGATGAGTCCACGGATGTCCTCCGGCTGTCGCGTGTTCTCTGGCTAGCCGCCTCTCTGGGCTCTGCGTGTAGAGTATCGGAACGAACCCGCGTTGCTTCCTGACGTAAGCGCAATAATATAGGCTGGCAAAATTCATCAGCCATAACAGGACTTCCAGGAAGGTATCGATACGTACCAAAGCCTTTTGTGCCCTGGCGCTCGTGCATGCTGCTTCACGGAAGAGCACGCACGCGGGATTGAGTTCTCTGAATGGTTCTGGTTCGAGATTTACCGACACCCGCTTTATAGAAACGGCAGAAATGATAACCTGTTCACAAATGCGATTCAGAAAGCAGGTCATTATGACAATGCCTCACTAACCGCAGCCGAGAACGCAAATGACCAAACACGCCACACACGGGCACACAGCGCCGATTGGTGTGCAAACTGCTCCCGAGTCATACTGAGAACCCTGGTCGCGCTTTGATAGGCGGCCAAAACCGATTGCCGAAGAGGGCTCTTAAACGGATCCAAAGGAAAATCTGCCAAAGCTTGTGCAAAGAAACCCCGATGTAGGAAGAGTAATGCTGTTTGCTAGGTCATTGGTTTTCTTCCAACAAAATAAATCGACTCACTGATCTCCCGCAGCTGATCTCTCACGGAGGCTTGCATTTGTCCCAACGTATATTTACTACTTGATGCTTGTGGTATCGGGAAATCGCGAATCTTGCCATCCAGCGCGAGAACAGCATCATAGCTAGGAGGGCGTGCACCCTGAGTAGCCTCTACAACGGGAATCAAGCATTGCATGGTAAGGCTAAAGCTCCAGGTGCCGACTTCGGACGGGAATTGTTATCAGGGTTTCGGGCAACAGGAAATGTACCTACAACCTAAGGGTGCCTCACCCGATTGGTACATATCCTCCTCTTTCTCAGTTGGCATGTGACAGTCGATCAAGAAGGGCATGATTACTGGCGGTCGACCGGAAATCAAGCTCTAGAGGAACTCTTTCGGTGCGGGTTTAAGCCACGACAGTATACATCACCTACTTGCCATAACGTTCCGCTCAGAAGGTTCCTAAACACATCCATGAACGAGAATATCAAGCACCGCAGAATGCGTACACACCAAAAGTACGTCCGTCGTTCGTATGCCTCCTTGCCCGTTATTCCCCATACTGATGGTTCCTTGTCTACAGGCCATGCTTAGTCCTCCGTTCAGTAAAGAATGACAAAACATGGCGTATGAAAACCTATCTGATGCTTCTCTGAGTCCCAAATATACGATGGTAGGAGAGTCATACCTGGAGAGCGACATTGGCAGCGAGGCTCAACAAAGAAAACGAATGTTCTAGCTTGCTTTCTATGCCACACATGCCATTGTATATCTCATCAGATTCAGTGCCTTGATTGTCGCCACAGAGCGCTGTCCAAAGACTGGTTGCAAACAGAGCGCGGCTCGGGACAGTATGTGGTAGTGCTGACCCTCTGCGTCGTGTGGTGGGAGCGAAGGGTTCGCCACCACGCCAAGCGCAAAGACGATGAACAGAAGTGCGATATCATGCGGCCCATATGTCCCCAACTGCTCTGGGGTTTGCCCACTAGCATATCTGTCTACCAGAGGCATCAAGTCGCCTAGGATGTGTTGCCGTGATACGATGCTGAAGATCCAGGACGTGGACTGCAAAAAGGTTTCACACAAAGTCGTCGCACGGGGAAGTGGAGGAAGATAGGATTCTACCAAGTCTTGCACGAGTTCTGTTGAAATTCCGGGTGGTGTGAAGGGAAATGCCTGATGATATATGTTTATTTCTTGAGGGAAATAGTCAGTGAACATACATATGGGTCAGACAAGTACACACAAGAAGAAGACTCTAGACAATGTTGAAATTCTGGTGAGATAATCGAACTCAATCGCTGGATTTTAGTTCAGTACCTCTGAACTACCGGAAGCACCAAGGGCTAGTCCGTCAGAAGGTGGACCCTTTTCATCAAGGTATAGAAAACCGAAAGTGTCAGCAAGACCATACTTGGTGAAGTCGTTCTCCATGACCAGATCCTCATCGACTTCGGATGTCCATTCCATCTCTTCGCTTGTCAACGATTGCCCGTTCAGTAGTGGGTATGGTGTATGTGACTCGCTTTGGATGATAACCAATGCGTCTTCGAGTAAACGCATACGTTCTTCCATCGTCATGATTTTTCGGCGAAGGAATTCCCCAGCGGCGCCGACAAAGCTGCCGGACGGTAGGTGGTGAACTATTATTACTGTTCCGCAGCATACAAACACACCGATTACCATCCCCAGGTGGCATTGTGCCCAGAGCAAGGTTAGCTTGATTCTAGAAGCTATCCTGCATCCAAATACGCACTATTAGGGCACAACATATCGCATCCTCTCCTGACGCATGTCGAACAGGGTACTGCACAGCGAAATCAGCACCACGACAGGCGAGTTAACCAATCATTATGGTTCGGATAGTACCTCGCTTGTCGCATCGCGTTTTCAACCTAACACAGAAAGTGAGACCAGTGTCAGAGCTGGCCGGCAAGAAAATTGTAGAACATATACCTGCGACATTCCGCGCAAGCACTTTCGCCCTTGGTGCGCTTCGTCTCCTTGCCGAAGCTCATATACATATCCGAAGTGAATGCGACTGACCCAGTATTGACTCGGATAAATACTCCGCAGCAGAAACTGCCTTCATAAGCCTGCTCTGCAACTGCCAACGTTTGGTTCCGGTACAGCCTCTGTCCCCTCGGGTTCAGATTCGTGACAAACACATGAATAGAATTCGGGACCATTGTCAATGGGAACCAACTTGACGGAAATGCTTTTCGGATGCTAGTGCTTGGAATTTGCCCGTGACAGACCCATAGGGTTCCCAACTTTAATTATGGGCATTCCCACTGGGCCCTAAGTATTTACTTGTGCCGCCGGTTGTCATGGCCCCTGTCACGAGGTGCATCTGTTCGGGCCAAGGTCATATCCTAAACATATGGGATGCAGAATATGCCGCTGCCAAGGATAAACGATGTCGTAGCTAGGAAGTGCAAGCGGCTCGGTATTAAAGTATATGTTATTGCAACAGCAGGACTCGCCACAGGTTATATGGGGAGGGCAGACCTTTAAGGACCATTCGAGTGCTTCAGAAGCTTGAGAGAAGTATCACGGGAATGCTGGGCCCCCAGTCGTGACGAACCGGGCGGTAACCAGGCTCATCTAAGCCACGGCAACATTATCAACATGAAAAGTCAATCGGCGTTTGTGAGCTCACCATAGACACCAATCCTGCAACAGTCCAGGCATCTTCCAAACGAAAACGACCATCTGACTATCTGGCAAGGCTAGGTTTCAAAGCGGACGGCGAAAGGAATGGGGGTCCTACACTTAGTACTCATCACGACGGTCCATGGTGGTCATCACTGTTGACATCATACTCGGATTGTCCGATTCGAGACTCCGTCTTGATGACAACTCCACCGTCGTGTCTCTCTACAGGCTTGACGAACGTGTAAATCGATCTGCCCCTGGTGCGTTCCGTTTCTTTCTGTACTAAAGTGTTCGTCATCGATTGAATCCTTGCGGCAACCACCACAGGTTGGACGTTGAAGCGATGATAAGACCTGAAGAGCGATCGCCATGGAAGATAGACATTGGACGAGAGGCTCCACGTTATTTCCAGACGACGCCTGGAAATTCCTGCAGGCTCCGACATGGAAACGTCTGGCAGCAAGGAAACCCGTTGGAAGATTTTCCGGGTAACGGATGCTAAACGGCCCCGGCTTTCAATGCTTTCCATTGTACGTATCAAAATCAATCGCGTCATAGCGCTTGTAGTAGTTTGACTCATGGTAAATGTTTTGGACTAGCCAAAGTTGTAGTGACACCTGCGATGCATGTGTCGACTGTTATGTCCAACTCATCGAAAGCGCGGGCCCCGTACAAAGTCCATAACGTACTTATCCACTGGCATGGCATGAGTATCATCGAGATCAAAGAACTGTACAATGAGAATAGTTGGCGAGTACAAAAGTTGTGGTCGGATATATTACAGTCATTGGACCTCTGCATTGGTAGGCTCCGGATCGCCTGTAGCTGTAGACATGCCATGCGCGGGTACAGGTTGTGAGTCGACAGGTTCAGCGTTGGTGCCATTCTTTGCTCGTTCTTTCTTGAATCGTTCGTCAAAGTCATCGTGGTTGAACGAGGAGTCGCAACAACTACCGCAACACCCTCGTGGGCCACCGCAGCAGCGCACATTGGCACCAAAGGGATCTATATGTTGAAGACAACAATTTGGGTTGAGCACCAGCGATACTGGGGTGGTGGAATGGTCCGAGCTCACGAAAGATACACCAAGTCTCGAGAGCCGAGAAAGCACAAAGACCTTGCAACGGACAGCGTTAGCACGCAAATTAGAGTCCAGATGATTAACCACTAACCACAGCAGCCGGCAATATCAGCTTCAGCCGAGGCCATTGTGATAGATAGACTATTACTAGTTGGCTGAGAGAAATGTGGAGCGCGTAGCGTTACCTCTCACAAGCGCTCACTGATGCCACTTAGGGACTAGCACAAGGGAAATTCCAGACCACTCCTCGCGAAGTCGTCTAACACTGACATTGGGTTGCATACAGAGGACAGGTTACGGGTGCCCACGGCCTCAAACAGCAGCGAATTGTTCAAGGGACACATCCAGAACACTAATCAAGGTCATTAAGCCCCCTCGGCGCAATTCCTACTTTCTCGACCTGAGGGTGGAAAGTCCAAACCTGAGAAAGATCGTCGAGGGCCAATTGCGCGAGCTTTATCTACATTTACAGTGAGAGTAAATTCAAGTTCACTGGATCAATAGGAAATACTCACTGGGACCAAGTCTTTGTCGCTAGCAAGGGACCAAACCACTTCAGATGGAAGCGTTGGGGCCAAGATCCTCGAAGAAGGTGAGGAATTCCACAAGTATGACAGTAGGATGGAATACACACCAGTAATGACCGGAGCGAGACGTTCGGATGAGGGTCCAAATAGTCTCATTGGGGCTACCGTGTACTTCAGCCCCCTTTTCCAAAGGTCATTGTTATTTTGACCTGTGAAATTTTATGCAGTGGAAGCACTTACGACTGTCACGCTGTCGACGAAAGCGTATGCCCCGTTTGCACTCGGCGCTGCGTTGGTGAGCGTGAACTGATTCACTCCACTGGCAGTGTTTTTCAAGTTCCACTATACCACGGGTTTGGGTGAGCTTTGGGAGCAAAGCAACGATGCGTAGACATACCACCATGTTGAATGAGTTCGAGTTATTGACATAGCCCCCGACAGTGGACGCCTGTTGTCCAAGTAGCAAATCGGCGTCCTGTGTGGTGAACTTTGCATTGAAGATCCTGTATTGGCCGTCGGGGAGCCAGGAGTGGGGGAAGGTAGGCATTATATGTTTGAAGACGATGGACTCGAATGAGATTTGGCAGCCTGGGGGTACGACCAGACGTTGGTCGGGGCTTTATACCTTGTAATAGATGGTCATATCCGGCTGAGATGAGGAGCATTGACATGGATGAAGGCATTTTCGTTGTCCTGGGGAAGAAGAAGTCTTATATGGAAGTCAGTTGGCAATCTGCCACCACCATGGAAGCTGGCAAGTGGGCCTTTGCACACAAGTTCCACGTCGAATTCAATGTAACTGCATCTGGTCAGCTTGGCCTCATAGCACCCTCGGTGTTTGCAATCTAACCCACCAAGTCCGCAGAGCTGGCATCTCGGTTGGATGCACTTGGAAGCGGTAGAGTCGATGTATCTCCAGCCACGATCCACGCCGCAACGTCAGATCTCTCTCGTTTGACCAAAAGCCTCAGCGATGCTACCGGGAGCCTGCCGAGTTATGACCAGAAGCATTGCGAACTCGTAAGTCGTCCACCGTCTCGACGGAAGGGTTTCCGGTCATCCCATCAGACAGCGACTCAAGGTACTAGAGAAAAGTGTCGAAGAACTTCGGGGAGGTTCAGCTAGTACGCCCAAGTTTTCATTCAAGCGAAAGACCGCGAAATCGAAGCCGTCGACTGTTGATCATGCACCTGACCCGAAATCGCAGCCAACCCTTATCGAACCCGCAAGGACATTGACCGCCTTCTCTCATCGCTACCTGACCATCTTCGATGTTCATTCTTCCAGCACCTCTGCGCAAGTTTCGATATCCGATCTTGACAATTGTATCGTGAATTTACTCCCTGGCGATGCAGATCACAGCAAGATCACTGCACTCCATGTACAGCGAGTTTCTAGATCCGTCATTTTGCTGCCACGGATCTCCGGTAGTATCATTCTTCACGGTCTGTCACAATGTGTGTTCGTGGTTGGTTGTCATCAGGTGATGATCATTCTCGCTTCTCATCGCTTTTCGACTAACAATTCTACCAAGTTTCGCATGCATGACTCGACGGCAGTTGATGTGTATCTTGAAAGTGGATCAGACCCAATCATCGAGAACTGCTCGGGCATTCGGTTTGCGGCCTATCCTACTAGTCTTGTAAGCGGGGGGACCCTCCAGGTCGGTCTTCCATTTTACATGCTTTACCTAGACCGGCCTTGATGCACCCATAACGATAGGAGAGCAAGCATCTCACTGTGAAAGACTTTTCTCATATTTTACCGACGCCGTCCCCAAACTGGAGCTCCTTACTCGAAGAGAAATGGGAAAAGTCGTGGCCTGTCTTGGCTCTGCGGGACCAGGCGTTACGGGTAGAGCTCGAACGGGTGTTGTCGGCGCACACTTGACCGTTGGAACATGGTTAGCGGATATGAGTGCATTGTCGTGGTTTACCGCACTATACCTGTGTCACAACATGTAAAACATCTGGTTCTCGCACTGCAATTGATGGATGTTCGAAAAGGTAGTTCATCAGATACAATGTCACGACGCGAAGAAATTGGTACACAGGAAGGGACCAGTAACGGACGTGTATGATACAGTGTCTAGAGGATGGCGGTGAAATCAACGACCGTATCTACGAAATGGCCATTAAACAGGGTCAAGTGAATGGAACAAAACTCACTTCTGTAATTCCCACTCGCGATTATCCAATGGACAGACGTTCCTTGTCTTTAGCCACCGCGAGATACAGTGGAAGTGGAAGGCATGCTGGACTAGGTCATCTTCCTGCAAAAGCGGCCAGAGGGAAAATTCGCACGTTGCAAATGCCCCAAGCAGCGTTGCACTCGTCTGTTGACGCTGATACTTGATTTGCCTGACAATCAATGCCTGACAGAAGACAGGATTAGATCTGGAAGGTGGCGAGAAAGAACGCACAAAGATCCATGATATGGTTGCGGCAGATAGCACAATTGTCGACCACGATATCTGTCGCTGTGTCAAGTTTACCGAGCGGAACGGGGGTATGTATGCGCACCCCAAGCCCATAGCGCCACAGCGTTCCACTAGAGAGCGATCTAAGAGGGCGATGATAACGAGTGACGCGGTACGGATACCTTTTTGACTTCAAATCTCTTCTTGTCCTTTCCATCGTCCTTTGCGTTCTTGCCCGATCCCGTTGCGGGCGGGTCAACGTCCATATCGTCTGCCATGGTGGTGCCAGACGACGATGAGGGAGTTACATAAGCGGTGAGTTACGACCACGTGATTCGACGCGACCGCGAGCGAGTCTGCCCTAAAGTCGAGTGTTGGTTGTTTGAGTTTCGTTTTGCTGCCCGAGCGACATTTTGTTTTGTATACTTACCCCTTGGCGATGTACTGACCATGTCTGGTTACAGTTCCAGTGCTGACCCGCGGTCCCCTCCCTTTGGGACTGCAACGTTTTCCTCGTTTACTAACTCACAGACCCTCCTCTCTCCATCAAGATACTCCTACGCGAGTTCCGGTGTGTCTCTCTGTCGCGTCGTGTTCGTTTAGTACGACAATCTGCTTCAGATACACCGTTGGCCTCATCAGATAGCGAAGGTGCCACCTCAGATCGGCGCATGCGGCGTGTCAATGTCTCGCCAACTAGATCCGGCAGCTCGTACGACTCGTACACCGAAGAGAATTCCATCGAGGAAAGGGTAGAGGTAGAAGCAGCTTTAACCGACCTTGACAATGAGCTCGACAGTGCCGAGGACATGCTCACTGAGTGGTCCCGTGGCACCGGACCCTCGTCTTACACCGGTACAACTCCGTCGTACTCGACTAGCCTTGATACATACTCCATCTATAACCGCGAAGGAAACCGCCTGAGCACAATCTCGGAACGTACGGAGAACATCCCGTCTCGTCCTGTTTCCCACTTGCGAGATGGCGCCCGACCCACGAGTACGACTCCCGAAGGACCTAGGCTTTCCACTCATCGTAATAGTGCCGTTTTTCCTGGTTATTTCCACACTCATTCAGCGACAGATATGATTTCTGACCGACCTGTCGGAAGAAGGACGGGTGATCTCATCGCTTTTTTCGAGGATCGAGCAACGCCTTCCGATACATCTTTCGGTCACACTCGTACATCGTCAATGCCGGGCAACCGTGTTCACAGTCCGTTCTTCCCGTACAGCCAGTCCACGCCGTACATGAGCAGCACGACTGGTTATGGCTATACCACAACTAGCTATGGCTCCCGCCCCTCTTCTCCGGCAAAGAGTAAGGCTGGTTCGACCATCTCCACTGCGTCTTCAGTTTCAGACGCCCTCTCGTCTTCGTCCCTTTTGGCGCCGCCGAGAGCGACAACTGTCAGGAGTGGCACGCAGCTCAGCCCGAGTGATTTCGCAAGCACATTTTCCAACACTTTCGCTGAAGCAAGGAGCACTCCGAGCACTTCTGCCATTTCGCCGACGGTTTCATCCTTGCGCCGACCACAGACATCGCCGCGTTCCCCTCTCACGTCTGTCCGCAACATTGTCGCAGCGTGGAAGGAGCGCACGCCTGCGCTGGGAAAAGCAAAGTCATCTACCGAATCATCCATTTCGCCGGTCGTCAGGCCGGATGGCGTTTTTGGTCTCCGTAGACGTGCCTCACGGGTGGAGAGGGGTCAGCAACCTGCCTCAGAGAATACAGGTGGTGGACAAAATTTTCCCACTACACCAAAGAGCGTTAGCAACATTATCCCTCCTCCTTTTGATATGACTGAGCTGGGTGCTTACGCACGAGAGAGTCGAGAGGCATGTACTCGTATGTTTTTCGTTTCGTTAGCGCTAACGATCACCTACAGCCGCTCCGCAAAGGTGATCTATGGTATCTAAACGTGCACTCCGGACCCCCGTATCGCTGGCAGCGTTGTGAAGCGCTACTCTACCCACACATGCTACTGCTGTCTTGGATCGCTCCTGGTGGTGGCAGAGGCGTCGTAACATTGGATTTGCTCAATTGTACCGAAGTGCGCTCGGTCCCCTCGCCGAACCACCCCAGCGCGAAAGAAGATGTTGGGACAATTGCTGCTCGCGCTCAGATTGCCGAGGGTAATTGCCCTCCTTTAATGGAGTTGTTGTGTCCTTTTCAGCTGTTGTATAGTGATGGTGTCGAACGACTAGCTGCAGAAAGTGCGAGGCAGAGAGTCCGTTGGGTCGGCGCCATTTGGTATGCCATGTTTTTTACTTGGGCAAACTATTGTTTCTGAATATCTCGCAGGGAAGCATTGGATCGCTCGGTTACATTGCCGAGCCGTTCAGAGCCTGGTTCTCCTACGGGCTCCATCAGGACGATCCGCACGATGACGAGCACCACCAGTGTCTCTGGCGCTGGCTCTGGTTCAGCGTCAACTGTGTTTCTTCCGCCTTTCCACACGATTCCCAGCATGTCGGACTTGCATACGTTCTCCGAGTCCTCGAACACCGGTTCGCTATCTCGTGCTCCGTCATTCCCCCCGCACCACACGCGTACTACGGACGATGGAGCTGTGTCCAATCAGTCCTACATCTATCCCGGTGATCCACGCGTCATCGCGCCCAGTCGCAGCAGTTCCCTGCGTCGCACAAGTTCGCTTACTGATCTTGACGAAGAGTTTGCCTCCGCAGTCAGTCGAGCAAGGAATGCGAAGCCTGGTCTCGGGTTCGGCTTAAGCCTCGTTGGTGGTGTAATTTTGGGTGATGGGTCACCTGTGACTGTCTCTAGCGGCCCTAGGCTTGGTGGTGAAGTGCGTGTTACCCCGCCTCCCACTGGCAAAGCCAAGACGCGTCCGCTGTCTGATATTTCAGACGATAATTTCTTCTCTGCGGGTTCTAGGACATCGTCAAGCGAACCTCGTACAACTACAAACTCGTTTTACACCATGTCAGATTCTTCGACTTCATCATCCGATGCGCGTCAGACCACCACTGGACTCATAACAGACGAGATGGCGTTTGAGTTCACGTCCGGTGGCTCCAACACACAAATCGTGCCTTCGACCCTCTCTTACAGGCGTACCGAGTCCAATTCCTATTTGGGGGACTCACATGATGGGTCATATACCTACAGCAGCTACACGTCGTCTTCCCCCTCTTCCTTGTCCAGAAGCCCGGGGATTCGGAGGAGGCGCCACAGTAGGAGCTACATCCCCGACAAGGAGAACGTGGCTTCCGGCTACACAGCTTCACAGAGTCGCTCCACGTTAAGTAGCTGGACAAGAAGCCGCTCCACCACTCCTACACCCGCTCCTTCCGCCGCAACTCTGTCTGCTCTTGAGATCCCGGACGGCTCTGGTAGTGAAGGGTACGAAACTGCCAATTCCCCATCGACTGCGTCTTTCAAGTCATTGCCCTCGATTCCTTCTGAGGCTGATTATGTTACTGTCGAACAGTCCAAGTTCCACACGGTGGACCCTTGCGCTTCGGATGTCTCATCTGAATACGTGACTGCAGAGAAATGCAAGACAGAAGAAGCATCGACGGAGTTCTACACGGCCGAGAAGTGTAAATCGGAGACGGAGACCGAGTTCGTCACTGCTGCGATCTGCGAATGCCCGCGTACAGAGCAATCAGAAACGCATTACGAGACCGCGTCTTTATGCAGGACAATCCCTTCCGAGGCGAGCACGCCGCGCTCATTGGCAATCGATCTGCCCGTCGAAAGGGCCCCAACGCCTACTTCTCAAACCACCACAGACGTTCCTTCGTTGCAATCCCCAGAATCGGATATCCATCTAGAAATCGAGATCACTCCCGAATCTGTGCCCCTTCCTCCTTCGGAGATCAGTCCCACTATGTCGAGCGCCAGTTGGGACCTCGATTTAGAGCGTATTGAAGTAGCTGAAGTCCTCCGATCGTCGATAGTAAGCTCCAGCGAGCTTTCATTCTCTCTACCTTCGACTGTCGAGTCGAGCTCCGAGGACGAGTCATCGCGGATCCCAACTGTGTCCAGTACCGAGTCTTCTGAGTTTGTCATGAGTGATCTTCCCCCGAGCGAAGAGAGTCCACCTTCCCCAGCCCCGTTAGTGACCACGGAGTCTCCTTCTATCCATCCGTCCCAATGGGCCTCGGAAACCGACATCTCATATGAATCGTCGCAGCTTCGGCCAACACCTCTCACTCAGTCACTCCAAATTCAGGATGGGCGCGATACCTCATTCGAAACGTCATTTATGCGTCCTAGTGTTTCCCCATTGACCAGCTTTGGAAGTTTGACGGTCATGACAGAGACAATCACCACTTCGGTAGCATCGGCACCTCTTCCGCCTCCGCTCCCGCCGCTGCCCGCTCCGGTCACCCACACCGTCTCCTCACCCTCTAGCGGCCCGACCCCCCTCTCACTCACGTCCACAGCATCGTCGTCATTGTCTCGTACACCATCTACAGTCTCCAGTGTTTCTAGTCTTTCGAGTAGAATCAGTCTGCCGGAAGACGATAATGTATCACTGGCTGATGTTCCTGCCACTTCAGAAGTATCGACGGAACCTTCGCTCTTGTCCAGTTTTCGTAGCTCAAGCATAGGTTCGGGGCATTATGTGAGTACTTCGTGCAACCACTGTGTTCTACATTTTTATTGCTCGCGGTCCCCCAGCCAACGAGGCCCTTGCCTCCTGGATCTTCCGTTTCCAGCGAGTCACCTTCTTCGCCTCCCCCCAGTGTCAGTTCCGACACTCCGCAGACAAACCGACCTTCGATCCATTCTGAACTGGAGACAGTGCAGACGCAGACGCATACCGAGCGCACTGAACTCATAACGCATGAAATTGACCGGCTGCTCCAGCACATTCATGAACTGGATCACCTCAGGAGCCAAGAGTGTCATGAAATCTCTGAAAACGTAAGAATAATTCGGGATGAATTATACGACTTATCGGAATATGTACACACTCGTTTGGTCGAAACCGAGAGGGTCATCGTCCCAGAACGGCCAGAGCCCCCAGCTACTTCCCATAGGGACCAGTCTGTGGCCGCCATCAGCATCTCCGAACGTAGGGATCAGTCCGTAGGCGCCATGAGTGTGGTCTCCGAACCCAGGATTGTGCCAGCTGGACCACGTTATTTGAGACCGATCCCACTCACACCACCACCTGTCCGGTCCCCCTCAATTAGCTCAACGAGTTCTTCGATATCCTTCCTGTCTTCCCACCACTCGGATGACTTCAGTCTCTTGGGTGCAGACGAAGTGGAAGTGGAAATGCACCCACCTTCTCCCGCCTGGCCGTCGGAGCCGTCGTCGCCTTCGTCTGATCTAACGCCTTCAATCATCTCGTCTTCCGAGCCATCGCCCGGGCCGACACTTTCTCTCACCTCATCGTCATCTTCCCCCACACCCCCGCCTTCGTCTCCTACGCCCTCTACAGAGTCAATAGACTCCAGTGATTCTAGTGTTACTGCTCGCCAAGTGCCAGGGATTACGCTGGCCAGTATCCGAGATATGCTAGCACAGGTACGGGAACAGACGACTGCGCTTTGGGAAGGACAAGCCTCAACCAACCAAATGCTGGACGAACTTCGACAATCCAGACCTGCGCCGCAAGACAACACTGAGATTTTCGAACGGTTGCACCATATCCAGACTCTCATTCAGACATTAATCGATACCCGGCAGGTCACGCCTCGCCGAGATCAACGAGACCGGCAGGCTCGCGAAGAGGCAGTAGAAGAAATAGAAACCATCCGAATCGACACGGCGGAAAGCGTAACCAGACATAGGGCGGAAGGTTCTGTCACACCGTCGGAGGACTCCCAAGCTGATGTCGAAAGCTTGCTTTCTCGTTGGAGGGACATGGTCCGAGGACGTGATCGGGCCCACATTCCCATTCAAGCGCCTGTGGCACACCGAGCCGGTCCTTCGTTGGATGAACAATTGATGGAGTTACTGAATGTACCACCTGCACCGGTTCCTTCGGATATCCAGCCACCACCCCAGTTGATCCCATTCGTCTACCAGCCCGCTCCGAGGCCGTCCCGGTCCAGGAGCACAAGCCCAGTATTAAGGAGAGACTCAGCGCCTCCATTCCGACAACCGACCTGGACTCCAGAAACGTTACATCCACCGCTCCATGCCCGACCTCGACCTCGAGCCCCTCTCACACGACCAACGAGGATAGAGCAGCCAACATCTCGTGAGACGCCGCCTGTCATTCCCGAGTCGATCCTCCGCGCTCGCACACCTGGACCAGAGCATGTCACTCATGATGTGCCCCCACCGCATCGAGAACGAAGTCCAGGCCCAGAACGGAGGCCACGTGTGCGCACTCCTGGTACCTTCTTGGTATGCTTTCATAGTTGCCTCTTACCTCTTGGTCTGACGCCAACCTGAGCCGGACTCATTGTACGACCGCCCTGGCACTGCCCCAGGAACACTAGGAGGAGAACCCCCTCCTGGATCCACCAGTTGGTACCGACGCCGACCGGGGGTACGTTGTGTTGTCTGTTGCACGAAGTGGGGCTGAGGTATTTTATATTTCGTAGGAGGGTGTCATACCGCCACCTGGTGCAATTGACGGCCAAGCTGGCCGACCAGTCGGTCAGGCCCAAGGTCCAGCTTATGTCCCAATGCCACCTGGTCCAGTAAGTAATGCGGGATTGTCCTCCGAATGCCAGCTGATTGACAAATCAACCCTTAGACTGTCGTTCAACTACCGCTATTCGAAACATTGATGGCAATTTTGCGAGTGAGTAACTTGATAAACACTCGTGAGCAGTGATGATAATGGTGACGATAGGAACACCGACTTGCACAACTCGCGACAGTGGATCAGCAGCGTGAATTGATGAGATACATGAGTGGTCTTAACGACTGGCTTGCAAGAGATGTACAAGACCGACAAGCCGAGTTGCGCGCCGTTACCGCTCGCGTTGATCAGCTAAGAGAAGATTTGAGTCGTGGTGGAGGAGCAGGTTGGTGTCGATACCGAGAGCTCGTCATGATTTCAATATTGACCTTTGACCTTGCGCAGGTATACCTATGCCTCAACCTCAAAGGCAAGGTCAGGGTGCAGGTGGTTTCATTGTTCCGCCAGTCCCTCCCGCTCCTGGGGGTCCCATACCACCAGTAATACCCCCTGGTCAGTTTCCTGCAGGGTTCTTCCAGCAAGGTGGTCCCCAGCCTCCGGTAATACCTGGGGTTAGGTCACCTAGCGTTCATTCCCCTGTCATTCCCGAAGCGCCACCGGGGTGGGGAAGGGCAATGCCAGATCCTTCGCAATACATGACGGGACCTGTTCTTCCTCCAGGAGCCCCGTTTGGGGAATACCACCCGAGCCCTCCAAGTGGATATGTTCATCGTGTTGAAGAGCCAGATGAGCGGGTGATACCGTCGACGCCATCATCTGAGTCGCGTTCACCGCTCCCAGTGCCTGGACGTGATACGATGTTCGTACAGCCATTCCCTGAGCACGAATCAAGGAGTTCGACACCCACCCAGGAGTCATACCATCCACCCCGCAGTCCTGGAGTTTTACCTATCCCATCCGGTGATGTACCCCGTGTCATACCAGTCGAACCTTCTGTTGGTGGCCCGCCTCAACAAACATTCATCGATGTTCCGCAGTTCGCAGTTCCCCCTCCGGGACAAATGGTTGAGCCGGGGGTCCCCATGCAACCGAGCATAACTATTCAGCAACCCGGCATTATACACCCGGGAGGGGTAGCCGTCCAGCCGAGTTTGCAAGGTGTACCAACTGGGCCCATTGTCATACACCCACCGCCGATGGGGGGTCCACCTGTACCAGTAGAAGAATCGGTATATGGGCCTTCGCGAGTGAGTTCTAGAACAAGCACCAGGGCACCTGTCGTGGTTGTTCAAAGCAGCGCGGATCATTCTCCACTTCAAGTGCCTGCATCCATAGTTGGTGTGCCACCCTCAATCCATATCCATGACGACCGTGTTCCCAGATCCCCTACAATTCCTGCATATCCTGAGGTTCCCTCGTCTGCTGGTCCGCAACGTCCGTACAGTCCCGAGGGTCGTCGTGATCGACCGCGTTCTCCCTCTCCTGGGGACTATTCACCCCGAGATGGTCGCCGACGCCGACGTGGGCATCGCCGACGTTCCGAATCCTACTCACCGGATGATGGATACTATCCCAGGCGACCTTACTCACCCGGGTACGAAGATTATCTTCGGTCCAGATATCGTCGCCCGTCTCCTAGCGATCGATACCGCAGATATGACTACTCACCTGAACGTAGAGGGCATGGAAGACGTCGTGACTACGAAGACGAGTCAAGAGAAAGGCCGCACCCCCCACGCCGTGACGAGGGTCCCCGTGGCCCAGATGACAGGGATCGCCCTGAGAGGGAGGATGAGCAAGAAGACCCAGGCCGAGACGCTCCCCGGCGACAACCTAGCGCTCGCTCCGGTTCTCATCGAGATGCAGAAGAACATGATGATCGACCACACGCTCCACCAGCCGATACGAGGTCCGTCCGGGCACCAGAAATTGAAGAGGGAGATATAGCTACAGCCCCTCTTCCCCGTCCTCCACGAAGTCCCTCGGTTCCCGCGCGGTTTTCGCCGCCACCTCCTACTATTATCCGAGTGGAGACGCGTAAGTCGCTGAGATTTCCTGTGATGCTCTCATGCTGAACTCAGTCTGTAGGTCCCCGTTCCCCCGATTCGCGCATACCACCAGGAGACCGGTATCCTCCGTGGCCCTCTGAACGCGGTGGGCCGCCGTATGCTCCAAGGGAAGACGCACCAGAATACCCGCAACGTCGTCCCTCTGTAAGGGGAGATGAACAACGCAGCCCCCAACGCGTACCTTCACGTGGTGCTGCTCCACCCTCAGTGATCGCAGAAGAGGATGAGGGACGACCCCCAAGCGAAGTGGTTCACCATATCCCACCACAGCTACCCCCCGGACTAGGCGACCTTGAGGATGCTTTGCGCGCACGGCAGGAACGACTGGACGAGGCAGAGCGTGCACTAGAGCAGGTTGCGCATGACGCGCAGGACGCTGAGGGTAGACGCGAGAGGGAGTTTCGTGATAACGAAGACGCTCGAGAGCGCATTTTTCTCGACAGCGAAGAACGTAGAGACGCGGAAACGAGACAGCGAGGCGACGCTCTGTTCCATGAACTGGAAGAAAGAGTTGCGAATGTTCCGCCGCTCCCCGTCCGACCTCCGGATCAGGATCAGGATCAGGGTCAGGATCAAGCCTCGATTATTGAGTCGATTCATACAGCCGCACAGGATGCAGCCTCCCGACATGCTTCTGAAATTTTGGATACCGTGCGTATGGAAAGGGAAGAAATGGCACGTGAGCGGGAGGCACTCGCAGCGGAACGCGAACGCGAACGTGCGCGTCTCGACGAAGAACGGCGACTCCTTGACGAGGAACGGGAAGCCAAAATTGCTGCTCTCGAGGACGACTTGGCTCGGACCCGTGGCGAGCTCGATAACGAACGGCAACTGCGCACGACAGAGGCGAATGAGGCTCGAATGGCGGCTGCAGAGCGGGATGATGCATTGCGCAACCAACTGGCTGACCTCACTAACATGATTCAACAAAACCAAGCTCTCTGCGAAGAGAAGAGGGCGCTTATGGGAGAGCATTGGGCAGAGAAGCAACGTTGGAAGGAAGAGCGCGATGGTCAGATACAGGAGCTGATGGGCATGGTTTCACGGCTCGTGGACGAGCAAGCAGCGGCTAGACAGCGCGAGGAAGAACAAAGGCAAGCGAACGAAGGCAAACCTGGTGAGTTCAATGATCACTTCTGGTCGCTTCTTTGTCTCAAAGAAGCGGGTAGGTATCGAGCAAGTCATGGAAGAGTTGCAGCGACAGAACGCTGAGCAGAGAGAACTTCTTAATGCTCTGTCAGATAGTGAGTGATTCTAGCTTTGGTGGCTTCGATATTCACTGGAGGGCCATAGGTTGGAGAGCGGACAGCAACCGACAGCATCAGGAGACTATCAACGCTGTCCGCGCCACTGCAAACGAGCAGGTTCCTTACAACGTCCAAGGCGTACGTGCGATTCAATTTGCCTGACTTCTTCGATGCAATTGACTTCCACTCCACAGTACCTAGACGAATTTAGCAAGGCTCTCGCAACCGAGGTTCGTATGCTCTTGGGTGAGGTTGGCAAGCTGCGTGAGGAACGCCGCAACATCCAACAGTGCGTAACCACCAAGTGACACCTTCACCTTGATGTTCACCCTCCATGCAGTGAGCTTGGATACCTCATGATCATGAAGGCCAAGTACGGTCCGGGTGGAGAGTTTGATCCTGAGTGGTTTGTTATTCGTCCTGACCCCTTGCTTTTTGCTCACAAGCAACGTAGGAAACCACCGATGGCACCTGGTGCGCCGCCGCCGCCACCACCTCCTCCCGATGTCCCGCCTCCGCCCGAGGACATGCCACCCGCTCGCCCAGCATGGCGCACCGTTCCCCAGCGGTCAAGCCGTCGCTCTCGGAAAAGGCAAGATGTTCCCCCTCCTGAGCCAGTCCCAGAACCAAGACAAGTCCATTCTTGGGTTACATGGCAGCGTGAGTTTGGACATGTTTGACATCAAGTTTTACGACTGACGTCCTTTGTCTTGCAGCTAATCCTGCGCTGGCACCCACCCCGCCGTCCGTTGAACCCACTCTGCTTGTTCCCGACCGTGGAAGCCCTGGCTTGTTCGGCCCTCGTTCGCCCCGTGATTCATACCGTGGTTAAAGTTTGACGACCAAAAAAAATACCTCTACGTATACTCATAACGACCACTGTATGACATTGGATCCAGCTGATCTCTTTCTTTTTTTGCGATTTCGTATCATTATTGTGCTTCTCAATGATCTACTCCATTCACTGTCCTTTTGATTGTTTCCCCTGGCAAGTACTGAGCGTTTGGCATGGGGTCCCCACTGATTATTACCCTGACTCGGCATCAGGTTCACACATCTTTAGTATATGCTACGATTTATGATATTTTTGCTCTGTCATACGGCATGCTAGAATCCATGACTCATTGATTTTCTGTGGTGCGAGCGTGTATGTGACTCGTTCGTCGCTGATTTCGAGACTCCCATCAGGGGGATAAGTCATGCATCATGTGCGAGTTAAAAGTTGAGCTGACCGCACACTAAAGCAGCTGATACATACCTCTAGCTGCCTCCAAATCTCGCATGCTCGACGGCTCTGGACCGGATTCAAGTAAACAGGCTAAAGTTGGCATTCAAGCCAGTGACCCTGCATTTCGACCCCCGTTAATCGTTCGTGAGTATCGAATGGCGTCTAAACCGAAGAAGTTAGGCTGTCAAACGGGACAACATGGCCCCGAGCTGATTTACTTCATGTGCAGTAAACTTATACTCCTGATTCCCCTTTGATGACATCCAGTGTGATCCGAGCTTATAGCTTTCGCCTGCGATGTCCTAAGTGAGCGTCATTGTTGCTCTTGGTTCGTATAACGGACACAAGTCGATGGTAGGGGACCAAACGACCCAAAGGAAGAGCGATGCGAAGTCCATTGACTGACCACACCGGGGTGGACAAACGAAACCAGACGGTCTTGTGACACCGCTTGGAAGGCCGGGTGTGGCCGAATGAGCGCTCTCTCGTTCTAACATCACTGATGCGAAATACTAGCCAGTTGTAAACATTACGCTGGTATGTTTGGTGTTAAGCTCCCTCATCAGAGCATCAAGACGTGCTCGGTGCCATCAGGTGCATTGTTGTGATTCTCGTGCAACGACGCTTTCCAATACACTCTTGAGCTTCTTCGCCAAACCTTCTGTCAACTGAATCGGTCCATCGGCGGTGCAGAATCGGTAAGAGGGCATGGCTTGATATGTATCGGGTAGAATCTTATCAAGGACATAAGCGCGTCTCAGCGTGAATTAGTACTGCATAACACGACGCAGAAGCGCACCCACCTTGCTGTCTTGAACGAGCACTGAGGCAATGATATCGTCTGGATCACCGATTCGGCCTAGCGCAGGGACGTTGCGGTAATCTACACGGGTGGCGAGGTTAATCTAGCTGATCAGGTAATTCGAGTGCGCACCATGTATATGCATCCATCCTTGCTGAGTCTGAATGGCGCCATTGGTCCAGACGTCGTCGGAACCCTCACGCAGTGCTTGCTGGACCGCTTCGTGGAGGAGCGGTCTGAACAGTGCTGAAGACCGTCGCACGTAAGAGACGTCGGGGAGGTGAATGCAAGGCGTAGACTCACGGTTTTCAACAAGGTCGTTCAGTCCTGCGTCGACGTCTTCTGTCGCGGCTGCTGTAACGGCCGGGAGCCAACCAAGAATGGTTGCTGAACGGGGTGATGGGGGCGGAGAGGGGAGGAAGGAGAGGGCATAGACAGACTGGGATGAGCCTGGATCACGGAGCGAGGTAAGGTGGTAGAACAAGTCCGGGCGAGATGGGTCTGCTAAGGGACGTGAAGAGGACCAGCGGGAGAGATGAAGTTGTGGACGTGCGTGTAGCAGTCGAACAAGTCGTGACATGGGGGTATCGTTACTGGATGCTCACGTAATCAACTTGTGATGAAGGTGGGAATCATTACATAATCACTGTACAGCACCAACAAGCCCCCCAAAAAGATATTTATTACCCACGAATCTCGCCCATCCTTTTTCCTCAGTCACTTCAATCGACAGACAAGTGCTTCCCTTTTTTTTTTTCAAGGAATGGGGTCAAGTATGCTCACCACACGTCCTGTAGAATGAGAGAGAAGTGGAAGAAAAAGCGTTCTCGCAGACTTCGACGCAAGCGCAGAAAGATGAGAGCCCGTTCCAGTACGTGTCCTCTCATCCCACCGTCGACGTGTTCCTCATCTTCAAAACAGAGTAAACGACACACTGCAGTCGAGCTCGTGCAGTTGGGACGCCTGCTCGATGGCCGCGGTCACGCACGCTCCTACCTCTTGGGAACTCTGGAGGGATGATGCCCTTCCCCTCGTTTGCTGGGACTCGCAGGAGGGGGGAAGTAGGGACTGTAGGGTCGTTAACTGGAACCTTGTGTATCCTTGATTCGCGAATGGTTAATTCTCAGTTATCTGTATCCACTGGTCGACCACTTTTAAACTAGCGCTCGTTCTCATCTTGTTCGAGTAACTCAACACATTGCGACACTGTGTAGTTGATGCATATCGACGTTTACAAACGCGAACTAGGTCAGAGGAAGAATCATTTGCTCTTTGACGCGACCGGCTGTACAGGCTGCCACTTGATGGGATATTTGTTGTATGCAGGCCAGGGCGGAAGAACGACCTGTGGACACGTCGCACCGTCA
>JBBPTC010000019.1:51349-62506 GCA_038093955.1 Boletus albobrunnescens
ATGTGTGGCTTCCTTTGAAGGCCACACAGGCAGTGTACTGTGCCTCAAATTTGAACGTGACTGGGATTTGGGAAGTGACGGAGTATGCCGTGGCTTCATGGTCAGCGGAAGCAGTGATTGCACGGTGTGTGTCTGGGATCTAGTTTCTACACCTGTCGGGCCCGGGGAGAATATCCCCATTGCCAGCGGCAGCAGGACAGGAAAGTCGAGAGACTCGTACGCGACAGCAGCTTCTGGGACCTTTGGTCCCCCCAGAAAGATATCTGCGGAGATACGCAAAGTTCTCCGAGGACACTCAGGTGGTGTCTTGGATTTGAGGATGGATGAAAGGTGGATTGTCTCATGGCAAGTTTTTCCGAGATTGTCGGAGTCACTATTCATAAGCGAGTCAGTTCCAAGGACGCTTTAATGCACGTTTACGATCGCAAGACGCTGACTCTCCATATGGTGCTACGTGGACACGAAGGTCCGGTGAATGCCGTTGGACTGGAGAACGGCAGAGTCGTCAGCGCAAGCGGCGATGGGAAGATGATGCTTTGGGACGTTGAGACAGGTGAATGCATCCGGGTCTTTGAAGGGCATGAAAAGGGATTGGCTTGTATTGAGTTCAAGGCACGTCTCCATATCCAGTGATATTGCATTTTCTCACTGGTGTTGCAGGACGGCCTCATTTTGAGTGGATCAAATGACTGCACGATCAGATTGTGGCGTGCCTCGACTGGTGAATGCCTACACACGTTTGCGGGACACACCTTGCTCGTCAGGGCTCTTTGCTTTGACCCCAAGACAGGGTACATCGTGAGTACGAGCTACGATAAGAGTGTCAGAGTCTGGGAATGGCACGGTGAAGCGAGGGACGATACTGATTCCCAGCGTGTGGCCGATCCACTATGTCGGAAAACCAAAGGTGTGGGCCGGTTGGTCAGAGAGTTTAGGAACCTCCACGCCAGTCATATCTTTGACGTCAAGTTCGACGTTGGGAAGATTGTCAGGTAAGACTTTGTTGCTTTCGGAACTGGCCGCTTGCGGGAGTAGAGTTGATATGGGGCCTTTTGTCAGCACCTCACATGACCAAAAGATCGTGGTCCTGGATTTCTCGTACGGAATCGAGGGTGCCGAGCTGTTTGCGTGAACTCTGTGATGCAGCGCATTTTTTCCTGCCATGATCGTGTGAGCCCGCGCTCGGGAGCGACGGTGACTCCCAAGTTCCGGGACGTATAATACCAGTGTTGGAGCGTTCTAACTTTACATGCTTTATCCTTAACGGACACATTTTTCTGACACCATTGGGGCTCTCTGGGACCTTGCTTTCATCCGTATTTATTCTCATTCATTCACGCATCTAGCATTTTTCTTTCCCGTGTGTGTATCACACTAGTTACTCGGCATTTCTTTTTCTTGTTTTCTTAGTCCCCTCGTTCCCTGGCCCTTGTTTACTCTTTGGCTTTTTGGCACCCATGTAATCGTAGGCTTTCCACGACCATCTTCAAGTTGGAAGCTGCTCCTTTTGGACTCTGGGTCTCAGACGGCGAGCAAGTGCTTCGGCCTCCTCATTACTAGCAGGATTATTAAATAACGGAGCGTGGAACGATCTTGATCTTTGAAGGCTGAGATATACCTACCTGTGATCGGTGCTTGGTAATGAAACAAGAGACAAAATACATACGCACGGTTCTGCCGGATCATGTGGTACTACGCTAGAAAGAGCTAGCTCACTCTATTATAAACCTCGGACTACCCGACATTACACATACATATTGTGACGCGTACATAGCCTATAGACAGGATGGGTGATAAAACAAGGGGGGGAAATGTGAGATGTGGTGCCTTTTTTCGTAAGTGTGCGTGGATTGTGTACTGAAGAGTAAGAACGTGGATGAAAAGGACGTATGTATGTAGAAAACGTGGAGAGGACTTGCAACATGATCGAGTTATAAAAAGACCACAAGATCTAACAGAAACAGTAAAGGGAGGCAAGATAACATATACATACGACGCCCTAGCCTGCTCAGGAAACCAAGGGACACGAGGACCAGACAAGGTGATGGATCCATTTTCGATCAAAAGACGAGGTCATGGCGTCGAAAAATTTTAACCACTGTTGACACGAGTGTGTCTCTTGATGTTGACGCTGATACGACGCGCGTGGCCGACCTGCTGGTCTTTCGGAGGCCGATAAGGGAACTCGTTGGCCTGGGTGGCAGTCAGTTTGTCACTCATGGTCGTCAAGCCTTGGTCGCCACCCAGTGCGGATGGCGATGAGAGTGAGGGCGTCAGGGCGTCTTGTTGGATGGGCGACATTTCGTAATCCTCGAGTTGTGGAATGAGAGGCAGTTCCCTGGGCATTGTCCAGTCCGAGGCAAAGGGATCAAACGGAGTCTGCGGACCAACGTCCGTGATTTGATTTGGAATGTCATGGCAGTCTGAAAGCTGGGTAGAAGATGCATAATACGGGTGTATGGTAGCCATCGCGTGATTATATGCAACCGGGTAGACGGACGTTGTGTGTGCCGAGGGTGGTGGCGCGGGGGCGGAAGGTATGGATGTCGGAAAATATGTCGTGCCATTCACTTCGTATGACCCCAGTGGAAGATAAGCCCGAGTGCCCTTTGGTGGCACAGTCTCTGCTGGAAATTGGTGCGGAGGACAGATGGGCTGCGCAACCAAGGATGGCCCTGCAGCAGGGGGAATAGACATGGCGACCGTTGCAGGCACAGCGGCATGACATGGCTGACATGGCTGCCAGGTATAGTTGGGCCAATACATTGGCTGGTCTGAATGGTTATTAGGAACGTTGGCGGTCATGGAGGGGGAACGTGTGGACGAACACGGTGGCACCAGCCCAGCCTCAGTGTATCGAGGCCCTGAATGAGCTTGGCTAACAATCGGCGGAGTTGGTGGCTGTATGGCCATCAGAACGCCACCACTGATGGTTCTCCCCTCTTCTCCAGGTGCATCAGGTGCGAATGGAGGTACACGATCTAGTTTCTGAATACCCACAGAAGGTAATGCAGCCACATCATGGTGACTAACAATCATGAATTAGAACGCCGGCATGTACGGATGGTGCTTACAATCTACGCTGTCCGGCGGCCGGACAACACCCCCCTGTGCGAAAATGTCTACACGGGTATTTTTTCCGTCTGCTGGACCGCCTAGTATGTGGCACCTGATCCAAAGAGGTACAGTCAGACTTGGAGAGTAGGAGGGAGGTCGACGGTGATGGGTCCTCGTCAACAAGCTGTGGTCCGTGTGATCGCGGGGGTGACCGCCATGGCATCTTATTCTGAGTTGATTGCTGGTTAGAAAGAGCAAGTAGTCGTGGCAGAAAAAGCGTGTTCCGATCGAAGAGGTGTTGTACAAGTGAAGAGGGAGGGATGATTCTCGGCGCCGGATGGAGGAAACTACACTTTTGACCAAAAGGGCAATCTCCACTGGCAAAGTTGCGACACAACTTCGCTTTTGTGGTCGTCAGTCCTTGGTCTCATGTTTTACTCTACCGAGTGTACTCACTGCGATATTTTGGGTGATGTGGTGGTATTGCACCTTGCATGTTCAAGAGGTGTGTTGTCGGCACCAAGGCCAGCAGAAAGGCGCTCCAACGGCGTAAGGCACAAAGAAACTCTGGGACGAGGATTGGGTCGTTTCAGGAGTGAAGATGGTGGATCTGTGACGGACGCGACAAACGCCTTTTAACAGATTCTGAGACGCGGTCTACACGTGTGTGGCACGCGATCATCCCGACCATTGGAGTCACAGCTCCTTATTGTTCAAGCGTGTTCAATGGACACAATCACCACAGGGCGGACGTTGGGACAACGCGTTCAGCAGATCCTAGTCACGCACGACGAGAAGCGGTCGGGGGGTTCGGCACAGGACCATCCTGGTCAAAGCAGTTCGCGGACGCCGTAACCAGGAGACGGTGGAGACATTGTTGTAATTGTATGGTGGTGGTGGACGACTGGCGGGGCTGACGGTGCGCTGCTAGAGGTGAGTGGACAAGGTCAACCTGCATTCTTCCCGTCGCATTGTCTCCCTTGGGCGCTCGGCGGAGACGCATACAGACACATTGTATTACGTAATCATTAGCTGACCCCACTTGCCAACTTGAGTGCCAGTGCCAGTGGCCTGCGTCCGTCATCGAGTCTGCCGCGACGTTTGGTGGGAATGCGTTGGCAAGTTACTCGCCAGGACGATAATCGCTCAATATTGGGGAGGCGAACGTGGCCGCGTTGGAAGGTATGTCATTTGACACTGAGAACATGCACTCCCAGGCTTTCACACAAACCCCACCCATCAGCCTAGCGAACCTGGGTTGGATGTGATACAATTCACGTCACCTCCGGTGATTTTCACAAGGTAGGATGATGAATTGATGCGAACCTCGCAAATATAAAATAGCAAGGGGGGAATACAGCGGTCGTGATGATACAGGCTTGATAACACAAGCAAAGCAATGAATAGCGTTATGCGGTTTACAGCGACCATGCTATGAAATAGACAGCGATACGAAGCTGCGCTCAGCGGCAGAGCAAGTACCCAATGAAAAGGAAGCCTATAGATCTCCCCGGGCACATCTATGAATACCGAGAGGCGGCCAGCGCACACAAAAAATTATAGAGGCAATGCCATCGGCTGGGACAACAGAGATGCGCCGTGACCCGTTGGATCGACCATATGATGGCTACGTTTTCGCGGCGGTAATCCTGTGACGTCTTGCAGAACTGGTATGCTACAATGAGTCAATTATTCCAGCACATGACGACCCGAGTACACTGTACCTTGAATATCAACTTGACCACCCTGCTCCCAGGTCCGCGAGTGCTTGCGCTCGGACTTGTAGGAGTCGCTTGATGATCGTATCTACTCTGTAAATTTAGGTTCAAGGGGACGGGCGCGGACGTTTCCCTACCTCGGATTGAGGAATCGCCTCCAGTCCCCCAGTATACGAGTTCGACACATCAGGTTGTCGCCAATCCAGCGACCTGGAACTGTTGTGGGTCATCATGTCACCCGATGCCCGGCGTTCCGCAAGATGGTGTGACGAATACTGCCAAGGCATAGTGTCAACCGGCACATCTCATCCGATTCGAATACCTAATCTTACGTCTTGCTGATTATGTTGCGGATGCTGTGTGTGTTGGGAATTTCGAACATCCTCTTGAGGCAAGGATGGATGACGTCCGTATTCTTTGTCGTGGTCTGTGAGAACCAAGGAGGGGGGTGTCCGAATGCCCATCTTACGTACCGACGCTTGTCTGTGCTCGTGAGAGTAGCGCAGACACTGGTTAAACTTTTTAGTGGGTTGTTCTCGCGCCTTTGTAACATGGCACTTACTCAATTCATCACGGTGTTGTTCGGCAAGCACAACCTCTCGCCTCGCACGGGCTTCGGCTTCCAGGCATGCGGTGTACCGTTGGAACGCTTCCTGTGTCTGTGATTGAGCTCGGGATAACGTAGCCCTGGCATCCTGCAGGAATTGGCCTTCCAATACAGTCAAGCCTTGGCGCCATGCCATACGATATGTCAAATATCTCTGACCTGAGGCTTGTGCTTCCTGTATCAGCTGTTCATACGTCGCCGTGGAGGGCGATGACGGAGGTCTAATGAGGTGATGGCGATGCGACGTCCCCGGTGAATGTGCATAGTTAGGGCTCGAGACACCGGAAGAACTCTCTGATAGGATATCTCCTTGATTCATCGAAACCACGTAACCAACGGGGAATGTTGCATACCTGGCTGCAGACGTGCCATTTGGTCGACTAGACCAGGGGGTGGGTATCCTGGGTCTGATAATTCAGGCGTGGACATTTCCATCGATTCGTCTATATGTGGGGGCTGCGCACCCGGCCCGAGATGGCGAAGACGTGGGTTATGAGGGATTCCCGCATTATGTCGTTCGATGAATTTTCGCAGAAATGTTAATTCGATATCATCAGGCATGACATATGGGGGACCCTGAATGTCGCCTTTTTGCATGAGCACCTCGAGATGAGACATGGTTTTATCTTTCAGTTGCTGCAGCCATTCATGCAACTCCATGTGGTCCTGGTCCGCGCGGGCATCACTGTACGTCGAAGAACAGAGGCACAACCATGTCAATGACAGGAACCGCGTGAACGAGGGAGATGACGATACTGACTAGTCCTGACGTCTCCGTGCTTTTCTCCAGTACGTTTTCGTGAGTTTGAGAGCACGGTTTACCTCATTGTCGAGCGTGCGATACCATTCGCTTGAGCGTCGATTCAACTTGACGGAGAGCACGCCAGGCTGGACTCGTAGCTGCAGCACGCAACGACCTTCTTGGTCAGGAGATCCCAAAGCACCCTTCTGACCTTGATTACCGCGGGTGGCGCCTCTCGAGACATTGCCCAACTCGGGCCAGGGAAGGTCGTCAGGTGTTTGCATTATTAGCGCTTAACCCGGACTGTCGGAATCGTGGCCTTGCAGCGCAGGCGATGGAGGGTACAACCAAGGATCTCGGAGCGACTGTCGAATTAAGTTGTTGTTGTTGTAAGGGAGGATAATAACGGTAGGGGTGGAGTTAACACTCCTGTAAGATAAGTTCTTTATAATCGTGTTGTACAAGGTGCAATCGGTCTGACCGCACTCGCCTTAGCGATGCCGCATTCACTGGGGGCACCGCCTCTGAACTAACAAGGCATCAGGACCCCCTTTGGCCAGATGACATGTCAACATACTCATGGTCCCTCGTGGTTGGATCTCCTGACACCCTGTCTGACAGGCACTGGGGAAGTCGTCGCGAGGGTGGGCAAGATCCTGGATTGTCGGGTGCAACTTAAAATGGACAACTCTCACGTTTATATATCACTCACGGCACTGATCGCTCATGGGCCGAAAAGCACTAGCTGGCACTTTCCATCGCTATTCTTGTAATCGTACAAGCGCAATCGGGTATTTTTCCGGCGTGGTTGTATGCCCATCAATATCTCCGGTCGTCGTGATGTGAACGAAGCTACGCTTCATTGACAAGAATGGACACATCTCCGACAGATGTCAGTACTTTGTACAGCTGTTGGTTCGCATTAGAGGTTAGCGGCATTGCCTTTCCGTTATGCCGAAAAGTCGACACCCTGCGCCAGAGGCGCAGCATCCGAAAAATTGAGTGTGCATGCACTCCAGCGCACATATTCCTTCCATGCGTCACCGCCTGACTCGCGGCCCCTGAGAAGATCGTCAACTCCAACCTGTGACTGGCCGAGCCGTCGAACTCACCAGCCGGTGCTCTGCAAGGAGTAACATTAATATGTCCGATTACTCGCAGTTGAAACTACCAACCTTGTTGCCCCCAAACGCAGCACCAATCTCAGCGCCACTAGTGCCAACATTGACCTGATACGAGAGTGAGAAAGTCACACCGCAGTCAATACCAGGAACAAACATTGACAATCCCAGCGTCAGAACCCTCTGGACCAATCCATTTCCCAAGGTTACGCATATCCCGCGTCCATAGACTGCTAGAAAGCCCTTGCGGAACAGCGTTGTTCCAACCAATGGCCTGTTCCAGTTCGTCGAAAATACCGACGTTCAATACAGGTGCAAACGTTTCAGTACTCCAAATACTGTCCGTCGGATCCACAGATTTAGGAATCGCAATAGTAGGCTGTACGAAGTTCCCTTGGCGAAGACCATCTTGATCGTACCGCTGTCCACCTGTCAACAGCTGAGCGCCTTTCTCTCGAAGACGTTCAACAGCATTAGAATAATTTTCGACTGCAGCGCGAGTATGCAAGGGGCCAAGCAACGTGCTTCCGACGAGGGGATCTCCTACCCTCACGGAAGCATATAGCTTCTGCAGTGCATCGAGGAAATGTGGGGCAACATCACGATGAAGATATAGTCTCCTAGTTGATGTGCATCGTTGCCCTGCAGTGCCTATGGCACCAAAAAAGACCGCAGGTACAGCCATAGACAAATCCGCATCGGGCATGATGATTGAAGCTGTTTGAGCATCATAAGCCAAAAAGAGAAAATGGGTATCTCGGGTCAGCCATGAGGGACCCAAAGTCCATACCGTTATTTCCTCCTAGTTCCAAAATTATTTTGCCAAAACGAGACTGAACAGCCTTGCCGACCACACGGCCAACAGTTTCGCTGCCAGTGAATGATACTAGAAATGATATGGCTAAGATTAAGGAGACGGGAATCACGGACGGCCAACCTAGTGGGATATCTGCACTGTTTACGATAGCTTCGCCGACGTCCTTGGCGCCGGTAACGAGGGCAGAGACGGCACCTGGGATTCCATTGCGTTCCAGTACGTCAGCAATTATCTTTGTCACAGCAATGGCACATAGGGGAGTAGTGGGAGAAGGTTTCCAAATATTTGCATTTCCGGCAGCAAAAGACAACGAGAAGTTCCTGGATAGGTGCGATGTCAAGATCCGATTGTTCCACTTGGGGTGAGGAAAGGGCGCCAAAAAACACGTACCACCCGTAGACTGCGACAGGGAAGTTGAACGCTGTGAGGACACCGACGACGCCAAGAGGATTTGGCACTACGCGTGAAACAGAGTTAATCCAAACGAAGCTACCAAAGGGAGAAATGCTAGCCTTCGAGAATGGTGTGGCCAGGGCGTTCGGATGCCACAACCCTACCATTCATCATTCGCGAAAGACCGACAGCATAGTCGCACTACAGGACCGAAAGAATCAGCAAAGGTGTGGAGGCGACCAACGAGTGGCGCCGTACAATATCTACGAATTCTTGTACTTCACCAATTCCTTCTGTCTTGATCTTGCCCATCTCGAGGGACACCAGTGCACCAAGTGCATCTCGCTAACCAGAAAAAAACTCAAGGGACGAGCCACGAGACGTACGGGCGGACGCCCTCACCTTTGCCGCGAGGGCTTCTCGGATCTGTCTTAGCACCTCTCCACGCCGAGGAGCGGGTAACTTCCTAAGGAAGAAATACGCTTCTTTGGATTTGTCGGATGCCTCGTGCAATTCGCGTGGTGAGGCCTACTTTCGTCATGAGCCCGGAGGTGATGATGGGATGCAGAGGACGTACCGACTGGACACGTGCCAATACCTCACCAGTGGTTGGACAGACGCTCTCAAGAATATCACCTGATCCAGCCCATCTTCCGTCATACACTCCTGGTACCTCTGTCGTGAAGGGTATGTCTAAAGCGCTGAGAATGGTAGATGCTCTTGCCGACAAGTTTCGGACACTGGAGAGGGTGATGCCGCGGACGCAGCGGAGAGGGGCTCGCGACAGCATCCTGGTGTGTTGTTCTGTATCTCGTGGAGAAAGAAACTCGCATGCACAGCCACGTCAACCTGGAATATTAATATTTTATTTCGCTGTGTCAGGGGTCTCACACTGCGGCTCATTTCGGATTTTTGATCTTCGTTGCGATGATGCGGAACCTGTATCAGCCGCAACCTGCCTGCTGACAGGGGCATGCCAGCGTGGAAAGCACGGAATGGCCAGCCCTTTGTGGTGCCTCTCACCCTTGGCCGCTCCTTGTCGCCCCCCCCCTCGGAAATCCATAGCCAGAGCAGCCAGCTTTCAAGATCGTAATAAGTCAACCAAAAGGCGATGGGGCCTGTTCTCTGTGGGCGCATCAAAAATTTTGATTCACCCCCTGGCTCAGCCTCCATCACGGACAATGTGTCGTTCCCTTTGCATTCTAGCCGTGCCTGGCCGTCCTGAATCATCATGATTATTCGCGTTAGGCAGTGGCTGTATGTCGCCATACAACCTTAAATGTTTGCCAGACTGTTTGGCCGTCTGCGTTCACCATCTCTCTACCAGGACCCTCTGATGAGAACGAGCTTTGACCTACAGTACTCCCTACTGGCCTCCCCGTTTGGCGCCACGACCTTTTTCTCTCACCTGAATACAGCAAGGTGCCCTTGCAATCATTGGTGGTGTGAACTGTAGGACATATCGGGGGAAATGATCTCTGTCTTCTCCACAAACCCTATTTGTAGCTTACTCCAGCCTTTGTTTTTGGGAAAGATGAACGAGCCCCATCGCATCGACTGGATGATGATGATGATTCGCTCGTGAGCCTGACCTTGATCGATTTGATCCTCGGACAGTATGAGCGGATCCGACGGTTTTCACGCACCCGGACCCCAGTCGCTGGTACCGTGTCTAAGAGATGTATAAGGTGTGTGTTAATCCCCGGATGCTGCTCTGTTGCAGGCCAATCGGCTAATCGACAACTCAAGCTTATTTGTTGACCTCCTGACTCTCTCTTCCTGCTATGGGCTTGGACTATAAATGCGATTGGTCACCTGAGAAAGACGCACACATATCGACTTCCGCTGCAAACCTACCCTATCTGTTCCATGGAGCTTTCACTGACCTCCAAATCTTCGGGCGTTGATGGGGAGATCATCCCTACATCTCCCACTGGCTCTATCGGCGGCTGTAGTGTGCGCTCGTGGTTAATTGTGACTCTGTCAATACCATTACCCATCGTTGTCTCATACCCGAAAGTTGCGTTCATGGGCCGGAAGAGGCCACTCTGCGACGGACCAATCTGGTGAACACGATCTGGCTAATTCGGGGACTGTTGGGAGCGCTGAGCCAATGGGATGTCAGTTTTCCATGAGAGGTGTTTGTGAAGGGCCTAATTCTCTCCGTAACCCTCGCAGTAGCGTGTTCAATGAAAATGGTTCCGTGGTCGTCATTGTGCGACATCAAGTGACACTCAAAAAGTGTTTAGCGTAGACGATCCAACGCGGTTTGTTCATCGGTAACGGTCCCATCGGCTACCAGCTAATTGACAAGTTGGGATAAAGGCTGGAAACACCGGCCAGCGAATTCCAAGCAGGGCATGCGCGCATCCCTATAGGCCTGAGAAGAAGGACAATTCGGCGTCAATCTCATTCCGCCCCTTCTGTTTCTTCCCCGTTAATGATTCTTTCCCCTCCTTTCTTTTCCTCTTCTTCTCCTTGGGTGCATCAGAATCGGAGTCCTGTGGCTTGCCCCCTGGCCTGGCTTCCAGAACCCCTGGAACGGGGTCGGAGTGTGCCTGGCCTTCGTTATCAGTGACATCCTTATCTGGATGGTTTTCTCCGTCGGTGGGCGCGGATGCATCAAACATTTGGTCTCTATCGCCATCGCCATCGCCGTCCTCATCCTCGAAGACGTCTTTGAGATCTGTCATCTTCAGCGT
>JBBPTC010000019.1:62606-76313 GCA_038093955.1 Boletus albobrunnescens
TGACATCCTTATCTGGATGGTTTTCTCCGTCGGTGGGCGCGGATGCATCAAACATTTGGTCTCTATCGCCATCGCCATCGCCGTCCTCATCCTCGAAGACGTCTTTGAGATCTGTCATCTTCAGCGTCTCTTCGTGTCCCGCACTGCCTATCCACCTTCCTTCACCGTTTTGGTCGACTGCTATCCTTTCAATTGGGAACGACCCGTGATCGGCAACGACACCGAGCAGTTTGGTAGGAAATAGCTGCACAGCACGTAAAAGACCATCTGACGACCCCGTAAGGATAGTGGAGTGGGCAGAGGGATATGAAGATGGCAGGGCACAGAGTGCATCAACGGATTGTGGGTGCCTACACGGGTTGAGATGAAAGGTTAAAAATAGATTTCTGATAGCCGTGACCTACCCGGGAACTCTGTCAACACAGTCACCCCATCCGTGGCTACGATTGAATATCGATAGGATCCCTAATTGAGTGCCGACAACCACCTTTGTTCCGCTAAACAGTAAAAATGCCAGACAGTAAGTCCATAAGTCGAGTACAGTTGGAAAGAGGGACTTGCTTCCTTATGGAAATGATGGAAAGTAACTCGTCCTCTTGATCCTCGGACCGGGCGAGGGGTTCCAATTTCTTTCCACGTACGTCCACCACCGACAGTGTGCCATCTGCACTTTGTGTTGGGAAAAGGGCACAAAATAAGCGAAGACCTTGAGAGAGCAGTCACTTGGCTGAATACTACCTTGTGGATACGAGGTGCCTTTTGTCCTCAAACCACAAAAAGTCGGAGATAAAATCAAAATGGTGGGTATAACGACGTATCTCTTGTGGCTTTCGCGGGTCCCAGAGCTAGGGTGACAGATAGTGTGGACGGGTGTTGCCCGCGTGGAAGGGGACGGACCTTGATCACACCGTCATCATCACCAGTGCAAAACATGTTGGGGAAGAGATGTTTCATACGATTCACAGGCGAGCTACTCAGCCACTGACGTTGTCAAGGGGTGACCGGGTGGTGTGAGGACGAGGTGCTTACTCGTGCGCATCATTACGGGTGTCCATTATCGTGCCTGTTGATGTATCGACAGTGCTGGGTGTGTGAGGATTGGTAACGGCCGATCAAAGGGTACAAACCTACAAGATGGATTTGGCCTTCCCTGCGGCAAAGAGGTGGGAGCCATCTTGGTCGGTGGCGAGGCACCGACAGGAACGCTTGGAGGGTCTGAGTGAGAAGGTCTGGTGATGCTGACCTTGTGCGTCGTACTGAAACGCCTTCACCGAGCCATTAAGGAGGCCGGTGTACACGGTTGTTTTGAAAGGATGAAATGCGAGGTCGAATATCTGCGAACCGACCTGGATATCTGGCATGTGGGCGGTAGGTAGGGTGGGCGTTGCCGGGGGTTGACGTGCACTGCGGTGCGGGCGTAGCGCCCGTTTTACATCTCCTCTCATCCTCATCCATGGACGTTTCTTGACCGATGCGTTCACTCTCGTTCTGTTTTCTCTTGCTCCCTCTCGCACTCACCCTCGCTCACTCTGTCGCCCTCCATCACGACGTTCTCGACACCCGGCAAACCAGGCCGCTGCTCAACAGCGCTCGTGCCTGGACTAGCACAGCTCCAAAACATGCACTTGGCGACGATGCGGAAGACGTAAAGCTCCTCGACATCGTCCTCGTCGCATCTATCGATGGCACGTTCCACGCCGTCAACCGCACATCCGGTCAACGGCTATGGTCCATGTCCGCCGCAGCCAGCGACGTCCCTTCCGGTCTCGCTCCTCTCGTCCGCACTAAGCACGCTGCCATCGACTACGACCTCACTGACGACGACGACACTCACCAGGAGCTCTACATCATTGAGCCCCAGACAGGCGACATATACGTCATGGCAACTCCTACTAGTCCGTTGCAACCCCTCTCTGTATCCATGTCGCAGCTCGTCGAATTGTCCCCTTTCAAATTTGACAGAGAAGATGATGAACGTGTTTTCGTCGGCAAGAAAGAAACCTCATTATTGTCCATCGAACTAGAAACTGGCAAGGTCAAGACGATCAACGCAGAATGTCCCTGGAACCCTTTCGACGACCTCACTGAAAAGGACGAGATCGACTTGGACGAACTCGAGGACTATCCGTCAGGGAATGACGAATTTGTCCCCACAGAGGTCTTTATCGGTCGTACAGGTGAGCCATTTTAGCGCATCAAACAGCTCAGTTTCAGAACGCGATCGAAAAGATTACCACGTCGCCATCTACACTCGCTCCCCATCAGGACGTAGGCTACCAATTCACAATCTGTCCTTTTCCTCCTACGGGCCCAACATGCATGACAATGCTGTCCAGACCTCCTACCGGCGCACTCCAGACAATATTTACATCGAATCCCTGCCAAACGGCCAAATTATGTCGTTCAAAGCGCGAGACAGCGATTCAATAGAGCCATATATGCGTCGAGATTCCCAAATTCTGTGGGCACTAGCCTTCGACAGTCCAATGTAAGCATTTCGTTTTTGGTGCACCACTTCTAAGTTTCTCGCACAATCATCTCACCGCTCTATAGTGTGGCAGTCTTTGATGTTCTCTCGAGTTCTAGGCGCTCGGAGCCTTTTGTCCTCATGCAGCCTCGTCCACCGATCTCAGACGTTCTCCAGGGCTTTGACAAGTCCTCTGTGGCTTCAATATACGATCCAGACACGGCCTATGTCGGTCTCGTAGAGGAAACCGGTTCGCTGTTCGTCATGGGCAACGAACACTTCCCTCTAATTGCTTTCGGTGACACCGAATACAGCATCAACTCCCGTGCCATCGACCCACCACCTTCTACCATTGCTCGTGCGGATCTCCCAGATAGAATTGATGTTGTTACAAGGCGTCGTAAACTGAGACAACTGTGTGAAGAATCTCCCTTCGATACACGTTGTCTGACCGGAAAACGTCCTTTGGATGCATCCTCCCTCAATTCGAGACAGCTTCCTGGCGTCCCTTCTGCCGAACTCCCACCCGAATTCCACTCGGCCCAAAACAATGTCATTAACGCAGCAGATCCCCTCCCAGATATCCCAGACACCACTAATAACCTATCTACGGCCATACCTTCGTGGACGTCTGTTGCGGGTGCCATAGGGGAAAGCTACAAAATATCTGCCGCCTTTGGGACCGTCCTCCTGACGATGGTCATTGGTTCTACCTGGTTGTTTAGAGACAAGATATCCTTCGACAAACTATACCCGTGGATCACTCGCCTCTCACCTGAGAGTGCATCAGCCCTACCCTCTTCGACTTTTCAACCTCCCGCTATGGAAGTGTCGCCAGCGTCTACACCGTTACTTGACGGGGAAGGCCATGCACTCTCATTGGACGCTGGAACATTTTCATCCACTCCTGTTTCAGTAGATCCTGTGGCTCAATTGACAGGTTCGTTTATGGTCTCGGAGGAGATCTCAAACCCACCTGGAGTACCTACCATCGACGACAACGAGGAAAGCGAACGGGAAGGGGACATTGTTGACGCGACGCCCAAGAAGCGGAAGGTCCACAGGCGGAAAAGAGGGAAGAAGGGAAAGGGAAACAATAATACGACTACCAGTACCGTTGAGGATACCGAAGGAGAGAAGGACACAGAGGCCATTGGCGATTCAAAAGATGATGGTGGTGTGGGCGCAGGCGAGGAAAACCCAAAGCGTTCTGGTTCGGCAACGTTGGTTGTTCAGCCGATACCTCAGCCTACCGCACCTTCACTGATCGTATCCGATGCCGTTCTCGGTAGGCTTGACTATCTCCGTTTATTTTCTGCTGGGTTAAACTTGCTTTATTCTCCAGGATTCGGTTCGCACGGAACAGTGGTATTCCGAGGTTCTCTCCAAGGCCGTGCGGTGGCAGTCAAACGCCTCCTTCAGGACTTTGTCACCCTTGCTGCCCGCGAGGTTAGCATTCTACAGGAATCCGATGACCACCCTAATGTCATCCGATACTACTACCAAGAATCTCAGGGAAACTTTCTCTACATCGCCCTTGAACTGTGTCCCGCATCGCTTGCAGATGTAATTGAGTCCCCGGATCAACACCACGAAATTGTCGCGGCCTTTGATCCCAAACGAGCGCTTCGGCAGATCACCTCAGGCTTGCGCCACCTCCACTCACTCAAAATCATACATCGCGACATCAAACCTCACAACATCCTCATCTCAAGCCCTAAAAACGGCGCGACCGGGAAGGATGGCGGGAGGAGGATGTTGATATCCGACTTTGGACTCTGCAAGAAGCTCGAGTTCGACCAGACGAGCTTTTTGCCGACCGCGCAGGGAGCACAAGCTGCTGGTACTGTGGGCTGGAGAGCCCCCGAGATTCTCCGTGGCGATGTGAAACTCGACGATTCACTCAATGATGACGGGTCACAATCGTCCACGGATAGCACGGATACCGTCGTCAACGGGGGTTCCTCCATGTCGAGACCAACAACACGTCTAACGAAAGCCGTTGATATTTTTGCGTTGGGGTGTCTTTTCTACTATGTGCTGACGAATGGGTCGCATCCGTTTGGAGATAGATTTGAACGAGAGGTTAATATCATCAAAAACGTAAAAAACCTGGGCGGCTTGGAGAGGTTTGGGGAGGAGGGCTCAGAAGCTGTCAACCTGATTGGGAGGATGCTTGATCCAGTAGCTTCTTGCAGGTAAGTTAGCCCTACCTTCTTGCTTCTGACACAGTTATTTACTGAACAGACCTGATACAACGTCCTGCCTCGTGCATCCTTTCTTCTGGGATCCGGCACGCAGACTGAATTTCCTCCAAGACGCATCCGATCGTTTTGAAATCATGTGTCGAGACCCTCGAGACCATAATCTCGTTGTGCTTGAGACGGGTGCGCTGGATATCGTGGGACATGACTGGCATGTCAGGCTCGACAAGGTCTTTATCGAGAACCTGGGGAAGTTCCGTAAGTATGACGGAAAGAGCGTGCAGGACCTGTTGAGAGCGTTGAGGAACAAGGTGAGCCTTCTCATACTCAATCACTCAATCAGGCTCATGCACGACACCCGCACTGCAGAAACACCATTATCAGGACCTTCCTGACCATGTGAAGCGCACGCTAGGACCGATGCCTGAGGGCTTCCTGAGCTATTTTACCAAGCGATTTCCGCGGTTATTCATGCACGTGCATGGGGTCGTTTCTGATACGCATCTTCATACGGAATCCATGTTCAGGGCGTACTTTGTGCTGAACGAATCATGATACTCCATCTGTGCGTCCATTAGCTCTGCACTGCATGAGGTCTGTTATTCCTTCCTTTTTTACCCCCGCGCTACCTGTAGCGTGACATCCTCTGGGTGACCTGCATTCCCATCATGTTATCTACATATGCATAACTCATTGTATCGGACGTTTGGCGGTCTCGTCGATACATCACCTTCATCGCTGACTCAGGATATCTTTCAACACCGACAGCCTTGGATGCCCTCGTCTTGGAGCCGTTAATTTAATGTAGTGTGACCTACCTTGCTTGGATCTGTATCTGTACAATGTCTAGCTTCACCTTTCGCCATTCTTATTCATTTGATTAGACTCGATTTCAGCAATACACCGGGTAATGAATGTAATAAAGGGTGTGTATGCCCCTTGTCCAGAACATCTATAGAACAAGAGTCCTGGACTCTAAATACTAGCTATACCTGTTTCCGCTGAAGATTCTTCGGTAATGCTTTCTTCCATGGTAAGAAATCCCGACCGTGCATATATGGCCGCAGTACTTCGGGTATCACGAGGCCCTGTCAAGCCGGCGTTGTGCGACCTATGATGCGGAACGAGAATTGGGTCACGTACGTCTGGCGTCTGGTAATTCTCGACGAGACAACACAGCGCGCGTTCGGTAGCGCACATGGTCCCGTTGAGCATGTGCACGTACACTTTGCGCTGTTGATCTTTCGATTTCAGACCGCAACGAACTTCGAGCCGTCGGCTCTCTGTCAAATGTACAATTAGATCGTGTACAGAAGTACCATTCACAGAGACGACGGACAAGGAGGGGAAGAGACGCACGATAGTCGGTACAGTTGGAGCAGGACACCAACTCCTTGTAGGCCCCCTGGAACGGAAACCACGCCTCCAAATCGCACTTTTTCGCCGCTGCGAGATTGAGTGCGCCACTGACGATCGAGACGACGCGATATGGCAACCCAAGGCTCTGATAAAATGCCTCGCTGTTGGCCAACATAGTGTCGAACGCGCTCCAGCTCTCCTCGGGTGTGGTGATGACAAACTGTTCCACCTTTTCAAACTGGTGGACGCGAAAGATGCCCCACATATCACGGCCGGCAGAGCCTGCTTCTTTTCTGAAACAGGTTGAATAGCCAGCGTAGTAGACTGGGAGTTGAGTTTTGGGGTCTTCGAACCATTCATCAGCGTGGAAGGCTGAAATGGGCTGTTCGGAGGTGGCAATAAGGTACTTTTCGTCTTCATCCGCAATGACCTGTAGCGTGCGATGTGATCGGGCCCAAGGTTTTTTGTCAGAAAGAACCGACGAGATGCGGAGTGACATACCTTGTAGAGTTCTTCGTCGAACTGGCTAAGCTGGGCGGTTTTACCCATGATGTCCTTGTTGACCATGAACGGGGGTTGGATCCTTTTATAGCCACGTTTTCGGAGGAAGTCGAGGGAGTAGGTAACGAGGGCTTGATTTAGATCGACGCCGTCGTCGGTGAGGAAGAAGCCTCTATGGCCAACAATCTTTGCACCTGTATTGGATGGACTATACGGTAAGGAGGGGATGTAAGTGTTGGCACAAATGGGCATACCTCGCTCAAGATCCATGGCATCTAGTCGGAGAAGGACTTCATGATGGGGCATTATGTCACTCTTTTTCTCTACTGGACCGCTGGGGCCGTCGGGGTGCCATGTCCGTAGTATTACGTTGTCGTCCTGTCGTGCGTGAGGGCTATGCGCTTCGGGGCACGGAGAAACGCGCACCTCTGTCAGGCTGACTGGGACATCCTTGGCTACGATGTTTCCGACGTTGCTCGCCTTTTGGCGCATGAGCAACTCATATTCACGGGTCTCTTTCCGCTTTGCTTCTACTTGGGCATCGAGGACTTTCTTCTGTGCGACGAGATCATCTGCTGATTCTTTTGCCTGGAAAGACATGGGTTCTCCGTGAGATGAGAGGTGTGCTGCACTGCACGTGCATACCTTTTTCTTGGCTCCGATCTCTTTCTGGACCGCGTTTACCTGTTTGTTGAGGCCATTGAGCTCGTAGTCCACTAGAGGAATGCGACAGTCGATCTCGAGCGGGAGAGAGAGACACCGATCAGTACGTACTTTTGACCCACTCGGCATACATCTCGATGACTTGATCGACGAGCTCGACGGGCTCGCCGCGTTTCCGTTGAGACTCGCGAATGTCCTCTGCATTTCCACCCTTGTTGTCTATGAAGCTCGTTACGTCGAGAGTCATTGTGTGTGTGTAGTAGATGATCAAGCCTTAGCTTTAGCTCGAGTCATGTATTATGTAATCAATCCTTGTAACCTGTGAACAAACAAGAGTAAATAATTTTACACCGCGTCCACCCACTGCAAACGCGCCCATACTTATCTCGCGCGTTCCCTCGTACCACGTCGTCTTTTCCCCTTTGTCTTGTCTATCATGTTCCAATTCATACGACGTGTCTCTGGCTCTTTTCTTCCTCGTCCTGACCGTCCGTGGAGAGATGACGGTCAGTGCCCCGCTCCTAATTACCGAGTGACCCCCCGATACTGACTCGGTGGCCCAATCTGGTCCGCCCTCAGCCACATCGAATGCTCCCACGATTGGTCGAAAACGCAGACTCAGCGTCGCAGAACAAGATCGTGACGGATCTCCCTCGGCTTCAAAAAGGACGAAAAACGACCCAGTCAAGCCGGATACCGAATGCGACTCTGCCTCAGGGGGGGAGAGCCCCGTGGAAGGACAGGATGTGAAAGAGGTCACAAAAGGTGTCAGGGAAGTCGACCTCGAAGACAAGGACAAAGGGGAGGTTGCATCATCGATACGGCCAGAAGGCGTTCCGCTCCCCGATTCCCCATCTGAATCGCCCGAGCCAGAGTCCGAGTCTCAAGAGCCGGAGCCAGCTCAATGCGATGAGGTCGAGCAGACCAAAGACCAGGGGCACACTCATGATAAGGACTCTGTCGCCTCTTCAGGACCTGAGGGTGACCCAGAGGAGGGAGTCCAGACGGAATCTGTCACGACGCCGAATACGGATGCTTTGCCAGACCAGATTGCGTTGGCACAAGAGGTCACCATCGCAATCGAGTCGGGCTTGCATGACACTCCAGAAATTTTGGAGGTCAAGGCATAACGCGTACGTCTCATGGCCTCCCCTGGATGCCCTTCAGTACAGGCAAACATGCGCCGAGGGCATGCATAATTTGAGACGGCTGGTACGTTGATCCTCAACGTTGTACAATTATTACACAAATCAAGCTCGTTATATACTTACTTACGATTTACCGTATACCCGCGGATCTTGTTTATACTTAGTAGTGTCTCCTCTGGCCTTACCCTTCTATCTACATATTTCTAAGCCTTGCCCAAAAATTGTAAGGAACGTGTGCCCGCTTTGCAATGGTCACCCAATCGTTCAAACGCCCATGGTGAATCTTGTCCAACACGACAAACTTGGTTTACACAGTCGTGTCACGATTTATACCCATCGTCCAATCACTGACTCGCTCTCAAACCGGCCAGCAGGACTACACGAGGCTCCACGTACCTTTCTTTACAAAATGCGAAAAAGCTGCGCAACATCGTGTCGGACCATTCTAGTGCCCCGTTTCTAATTCACTTTACTCAGCAACATCGTGGCGAGGTGATCAACGGAGAATTGCCCGTAACTCGGATCCTGCGGCATCTGAGCCCTGTCGAATCCGTTGCGCTGTCACAATGCCAGTTAGTCAAGGTTTGCCCCCCCCCCAAGACCTTCTTTTACTTCCAGGCTCACATCGTGCACCGAATCAGGAGATTGATAGCGACCGTAGGTCAGACGCGTGTATACAGCGTGCCCCCGGAAGCCATACCTGCTTTCTTGGCTAGCCGCACATGTATTCCCGTATGCAGCACCGCGTTTGCCAGCCACTCATGTGCGTAATCCCGGATGTGAATCTATCAGACATCACCACCGTTGACGCATTGACTCACACGCACTCGTTGGTGGTATACCCAAGTTCCCCGCAGAACACACGTGCATTCGTGGGTTGTTACTGCGTACATATAACGGACGCTACTCTTCCGTGCGCTCTTCCATTCCCTCCACGGTTCCATTTCGCTCGAACCCTTTCTCCTCCATTCAGGAGTTTGCCCTGCAACGTGTCGACCACCGGATAGTCTTACCATTATCTCTCCAAGCTCCCGCTGCGATCGACAACCGCAAAGTGAGTTTATCAAAACAGTGTATTCCCGAATCACCTGGTGATTTGTTGGTTTACATCTCGTATACAGCTCTACGTACTCATAACCGCGTAATATGCGTCGTTTATTGGGTTTAAAGGACTCTATAAACACACCCACCTCTCGCGCGAAAGGCAAGGAGCGTCAGAGAGATTCTACGTCTGCGCCCGTTTCCTCACCCGACCCATCGTCCTCCCACACATCCATGGAGGTCCATGTCAGCACTGAAATTCACGCTGCACCCGACCACCTGGGTTTCCACCCCCTTTCAAGTACAACTTCCTTGGCGTCCTCATCGCCAGCATCTTCTGACTCGCGACCCCTTCCACCCGAGATCCGCGTCCCCACCCATCCCTACTCCTATTGGCAGGGTTACACCCATACCCCATCCTCGTCCTCGCAGAGCAGTCTAGAGTCGCCGATGACGCCTTCGCATGTGTCTTGGCTTAGTTCGGGAAATGTAAACACTCCAGGAAGCCCCAATACCGCCAACAACCCAACTAACCCCACTCCCGTTTCCCTGCCCTCAGCAGGACTGTCATCAACCAGTCATTCCCTCCTTCAAGGGCGATCATCCCCAAGTCCACACTTCCCACCACCGCCACAGACAAACCCACCCCTCAATATCGTTGCTCGCCCCAAACTTCTCCACCCTACAAAGAGTTCGCACTCTCTCCGCGTACCGGTTCAAGAGTTCTTCAACCAACAGCTCTCACCCATAGTTGAGCAAGATTACCTTTCCCCTGAAAAACGGCCTGTATCGCTTCCTAGTTCAAGTCACGAGGGTGGAGGATCACTCTCCAGCACTACACATACGGTGAGGACGAGTGTCGTAATGACGCCAGTGAGTCCTGTAGGCGACGAGATTGGGACGGCTACTGTCACTCCTGTTAGCCCTGTTCCCATAACTCCTGTATTGGTTGGTGTAAGGGGAACACCGCCTACGTCTCAAATGCAGGCCCAGACCCCAGTGACACCTTCGTATCCTGGCGGTGCTGTGCCCTTTGCGAGAATGAAAGAAGAGGAAGGGAATGATTCACCTCGTAAGTATCCCTCATCCCCTTCGTCTTTTGCACGGCTGATTCAATAATTAATGATAGGGCCTTCTCCAGTCTCGACATTCATCTTGAGACCACTCAATCGGTCGATTAGTCTGTCATCTACGAGGACACACCAGACTAGTGCATCTGCTACGCCTCCTGTGATCCCTCCATTAGATCTCAAACCCGAATTCAAGGGCCAAGCATTCTTAACGACGCCAACATCGCTCCACTCGCGTGGATTACTCGATGTTGTTGCACGCGATGACGACTCTGTTTCGGACAGAAGGGAGAGTTTTGTTACCGCTCGGACAGGGGCGGGGAGGGAAAGCAGGTATTCTTTTGGACAGGAGGAAGTCTTTGTCGACGCAGAAGAAGGCTTCAGACGTGATTCTGACGGAACTATTCAACAATTCGACTCGCGTCTCCTTCAAGACACTGTTGATGCTCCACCCACACCCCTCCCGCAGCCAATACCTCAGGACACTTCTCAACCGGTCAAACCACCCATCCCTGCACGTACAATCATGCACTCTCGTTCTGCCTCACGATCGTCTTCCTCTCCACCTTCCTACAACCCTCCACTTGGCCCACACGGTTCAGATAACCACCTTCACCCCAACCCTCATCCTTACCCTCACCGACCTACTTCTCCACTTACCATGCATCCTTCACGCTTTGGCATGACTGCACCTAGTCTGCAGGACCTTGGCACCTCCATTTCTACATCCTCTTCTTTCATCGACCGGCGCTTCGCCCCTTCTTCGCTGTACCTTCCACCCGCCTCGGAACGTGAATCTGCGCACAAAGCGGGTTCCCAGTGGGCGCTACACCTGGAGCGCATGGATGCTATCCAAGTCCTGTTCTGGCTCGGTTTCATCGCACCGTGGTGCTGGCTCATCGGTGGGTGGCTCATCACTACTAAACCTCCCTCACGCGGCTGTCCTGCTGGCTCTGGATATGCCAACGGATACCATGGCAGTCTCGGTGGGGGAGGGAGCAGCCTGCCTCTCTGGACAAACACGAGCAAGAGCACGCAGAGTTTCGACACAACGCGGATGTACCACGGATATCCGTTCGTGGCGCCATCGGTGTCGACTTTGACGCCGCCACCACCACCGTATCAGAGTCAGCATACGACGGTGGCGTTGGTGCCCAAGCCGGTTGGGCTTAGTCGGAGGGGGGCGAGGAATCGGTGGGTAAGACGGTGTCGGATTGCGGCGATGGCGAGTGGGGTATTAATTCTGATCACGTTTCTGGTGGCGCTCGTCGTGGCTGCGAGGAGCCGTAATATTGCTTGAGTGGCGAAACATCATAGAAGCTTGACGTGGACGGACGACCAACGCGCGAAAGGGTGCTTGGGGACGTTTTTCTGTTTATTCTGATGGCGCCTGGCGTGGACCATACCAATTGTATATAGCTCGACATTTTGCAATATCCGTAGCTTTTCATGCATGTGCATTGTGGGAGGGTACAGCGAGGGGTTCAGAGGAGAAGGCCCAGCCCAGAGGAAGGGTAAGGGTCCTGGTCCGCGTAATTTGGGCTCACTCGAATTTTCGGGCGAGGCAGATCCCAATATGCAGAATACAATGTTCTTGATCCTGATGCTGCTAAACGAGCAAAAAGGGAACACCAACTTGGGGAAAGATCGGCGAGCCTCTGTTGTCCGAATAATAGAACCGACGGTGCAGCAGATCGCACCCTGGGGCCACCTTGGGAAAGCATCGTCATTGATGCGTCGAACTTCTGTACTCAGACGCCCTTGTTTACTTCTTCGATGAAGATGTTCACTTTGTGCCTCCATTCCCAAGTAGTCTATCATAGTAAGGTTCTTCCAGCGTCGGTCGACACTTCTCTAGTACAAGTATAGTGAATACGTGCAAATATCATCATGGCACGACCAGTGCACCCGAAGTCGTTTAAAACTTGCCACTCAACTTGCCCAAGTAAAGATGCCGTGTCAACAACAACAGGCACACCGAGAATAGCAGAATTCCACCTAATCCGCCTTAAGAACACGTTTACCAATGGGATATGGATCACTTACCAGCGTACCACCCCACGTCCTCGAAGCCACCTGTCGCAGAATTGATGGCTCCAGATATCGGCGGCCCAGCGAGCGCGCCAAAAGCAGCAAGACTCAAGAAAAATCCCGTGCGCCGACCAACGTCGACGGTCTCACCCATGGACATGACAGGCGCAGCGGTGAGGGATACGTAGGTCCCACACGAAAACCTGCCGGGGAAGATCAGTGAACGGAAAACCACAAGAGTGGGTTCTGCATACCCATATATCACAGCGATCGCAATGAGCGCATCTTTGCTTGACGCAAACGGCCACACGAATGTCATTATGGCCGCTACGAGAATAAAAGGACACATGACATTGATCGCACCTGTCCCTGCATATAAACATCATAGCCGACAGATATGAGCCGATACCCACCGATCCGATCTGCTAGAAGTCCGGCAGAAATGCGTCCAAAGGCAGAGGCGCCATTTGCGATAGCAATAAAGTAGAATGCAAAATCATTCGAGACGCCTGCTTGAACGGCGCTGACGGGTATGTAGAATAATACTATCCGATGTGCATCAGTCATACAGCCATTCAATAGCCTTCCGAGGCATAGAACTAGTAAAGAACCCAACACACCAGTGTATAACCCAAGGAAGGTTGTGGCACCCGAAATGCAATAAATAGCATATGCTGGGTTCTTGAGTGCAGCCCAGTTAAACAAGCCACCCTTCACGTTCTTAGGTGGAAGCCGTCTGTCTAATGTCTGTCACACACCGTCAGCGTTGTTTTCACTGAGTCAGACAAGAACCACAGAGTAAAGGGGTGTGAGAACTTACAAGGTTTGCTACACCAAGTAAGAGGATCAGTATAAATCCAAAAATTCGCATTGTCCACTTGAATCTGGTGGGTCAATTATAAGAGCCACGTCAAAGAGGAAAGAAAACTCTGCACATACCCAACTTCAGGTATCAAATTTTGCGCTGCAATCGGGAACACGGTCCCTCCAACTGACGATCCAACCGCAGTAATACCTAGTGCCAGACCTCTTCGTTTTGAAAACCAATGTGATACAATCCCTAGCGCTGGTCCAAATAGTATACCGCACGCTAGCTATCCGACACCACAAGGACAGTGAGCAGGCATACGCATACCGGACGCGAGAAGCGGATCTCACCCCGGTCCCTAATCCCTGCACCAAGAAAAATTGCCAATATACCTTGCACTCTGCGACGAGGAAGG
>JBBPTC010000020.1:5389-24058 GCA_038093955.1 Boletus albobrunnescens
CAGCGTATGAAATAAGGCAAGGCACCATCGAACAGGCGGAAGCAGAAAAAGAATGGGTACTTGCTCACTATTCCCGGACTGCGAAGAAACGGAGGTTGTTGTCGGGTAATAACAGCGAACTGGGTGAACACCCTACGAAGCGGTAAAACCAACTATCCGCACTTCTTATTGTCAATTCAAATCATCTATCATCACGTATGCGTACTTCCACGGAGTGAATTCACGTCCTGGTCTTTGATTGTGATTGTTATACATCCACCTAAAGCTTGTCAATCAACTAAAATTGATCGGTCGAGCTCCGCGAATCCGTCGAAGAGGGAACCAAATGCATCAATTGCGTATCGAACGTCTTGCGAACCCCCTGTCTCCCGTATGGAATGCATTGATAGCATGGCGTTGCCAACATCTACAGTGCGAACTCCAAGTTTTGAGAGCATTGGACCAACAGTAGATCCGCAAGGTCTATGGGGGTGTTCTAGTAACGTCCAGCACTTTGCAGGTAAAAACTTACATATCATTGCGAACCTCAAACTCCTGCACTCTCCCACCCTTGCGTTCAACGAGTTTCTTGAAAAGAAAGGTACTAATGGCGTCAGAAGCGTAGCGTTGTTTGGCGTTGGTCTTAATAATCATCCCTCCGTTGATTTGGGGCCTGTGGTTGTCTTCGTGTTTGGAAGTGTAATTGGGATGGACCGCATGGCCCATGTCCGCTGAGACGAGGAAAGATCGAGCAATTGATTGAGAATGAAGAGATGGCGATGGAGAGAGCCTTTCAAGGAGCATCGGGATCAAGGACGACTCGGCACCAGTGGTCGACACGCTGCCAATTTCTTCGTGATTAAACAGCGCGATGCAATTCACGTTGCCGTTGCGGTCATGGAAACTAGGGTCCTCGACGTGACCAGCCAATGCTTCTACAGCGCAAAACCTTGTTCTGTCAACAGCTATGGACACCGAGAGGCAAAGACGCGACTTACGATGAAAACATGTTATCCAAACGGGAACTAAAAATGAACTCGTTGTTGATGCCTCCTAAAACCGAGGGTTGGGTGTCGTACAAGTGTCTGACAAGAAGGCTCGTTAGTGATCTCATAGGATAACGATCTACATACACTTCAAAGTCATGAATTTCCTCAGGGGCAACGGAGAGTTCATTGGCGAGAATAGACAAAAGTCCCAGGTGATGATTCTCTTGAATGCTGGATGCAAAGGAATTGCCAAACTTCTTGGTTTCCGTGTTGAGTTGATTTTCAATTAGGCCGACAATCGGGACGAATTCGGTTTCCTGATTGAATTCGAATGAGTCGTTGACGTCCCGGTCAACTGAAAGCAGTGAGTAACGGAGCATAGAACCATAAGGGATATTTACGGTGGATAGCTAAGGTCGGAATGCGGAGAAGGGGCCGATCAATCTTGACGAGCTTTGACTGGAAGGACCCGTCCTGATGGGCGACAACAACTCGTCCTGCCAGAGACAAATCACGGTCAAACCACGAGTGCCAGATCCCTCCGCCGTAAGTTTCCACGCCAACTTGGAGATACCCGACATTAGATTTCTTTGATACCGGACGAATCTGAAGGGATGTTAAAGCCAAAGTTTGCATTTCATACGACTCACGCGCAAGTTGGGGCTATCCACGTGAGTCGCGACGATGGAGACCCCCGTGCCTGGTTTCCAGTTGGGGGGAAGGGTGAATGCAAGCAGGGAGGACTGGTTTCTGGGTGTGCATGATGAGGGTGGAAAACAGAGCAAAAAGCGTTGTGATACCTCGTGAAGTAGTACTTTCCCCGGGGTTGAATATGCTTTTCCCATTGATCAATCTCCTTGACCTGTGCATGCTGATTGCAATCAGTTCCCGCATTCGAGCAAGGTGGGACAAACCTTTTGGAATCCAGCTGCTTCTAGTCGTACAGCTGCATTCTGAATGGCGTGGAAAGGAGTTGGCGATGCATTAATAAAAGCCAAGAAGCGCTTTGCAGCTTCCGGGGTAGATGGGTACAACATCATGATCTCGGTCAAAGGAGCGCCTTCCTAATCCGGAGCGCTCTTTTCAAACCGCCTGGTCATGGTCCAGAGCTATCTCCGGCACGGCCCAACACAGGTACTGCACCATCGCCAGTCTCTTGTTGTTATCTGACTGCTGACTGCCGCGCAGGCCTTTGGTCTCATTTGTAGCACCTCGTCAAATTCTTTATACGATGGCAAGCTCGCATATGTCCCCGCTTTGGAAGATGTCCTTGTCTGGGACATGAAGAAAGGACAAATGGTAGGTCAAGTTGCCCACCCGTCCTTCTCGAATTGCTCTTACAGTCATGACAGCTCGCAATGTGGCATGAAACTGGCCACCGAGCCGAAGTTACATGTATTCAACGCTCTCCTCAGCAAAACATGTTCGCCGTCGGATACGCAGATGGTTCAGTGCGGTTATGGGACGGTACTCTTGGCTCTGTCCGTGCAACATTCAATGGCCATCGAAAAGCTGTAACGGCGCTCGCGTTCGACACTAAAGGCGTAAGGCTTGCGTCTGGTTCACAAGATACAGACCTGATTGTATGGGATCTCGTTGCGGATGTTGGCCTTTATCGGTAACCTACTAGAGGCCCTGTATCATGCTGTCGTCGCTTACATAGCACATCTCAGACTCCGGGGGCACCGCGATCAGATCACCAACATCCGTTTCTTGCCCTCCTCGGATCAATCCTCAACTTCTACAGGATCTTCGAATGGTTCCCTTCTTTCCACCTCAAAGGATACGCTGTTGAAGTTATGGGATCTCTCCACCCAGCACTGTGTGCAGACTGTCGTTGCGCATCGTTCGGAAGTGTGGTCAATGGATCTTAGTCCCCAGCAGGATCTTATCTTCACGGGAAGTGGGGAAGGAGACTTAAAAGCATGGAATATAGATTATGATGCAGTCGCAGCAGGCTTGAAGACAACGGAATCTGGAGAAGTATGCACTGCCTGATATGATTACAAATCACTGCTCACTTTCGCCTCTAGATCGACAAGATAATAATTCAAGCAGTTTCGACACTCCCTCTTTCTTCGCATCATCGCGTTTCTCAAGTCTTATTCCACCACTCGCAGCCCTATGTTGCTGTCCAGTCACATGATAGATCTATCGAAGTTTTTCGCATGCGGACGGAGGATGAAGTGCGGAAGAAACAGGCTCGGCGCCGCAAGCGCGCGCGAGAAAGGGAAGAAAAATCAAAGAAAAAGGACGACGTTAACAAAGTGGATGATTTTGAAATAGGTGCAAGTGAAGTCGGCCTCATCGACCTGTTCACACCTTATTTGGTTATTCGAGCAAGTGGGAAAATCAGATCATTTGACTTTGCCCCAGACGCCACTGGTCATAAACCAAAGGTCCAGGTCAGTTATACATTTACGCAAGAGGTCCATTTGCTTACATATTATCCAGATCCTCTTAGCACTTACGTCTAATGCATTAGAAGTTTATGATATTCCACAACCCCAAAGGTCAAAAGATCAAGTCTCTGAAGCCAGTCGAATTTATTCGCTGGATATTCCGGGACATCGAACAGATGTGCGGACGCTCTGTCTGAGTTCCGACGATCAAATTTTAGCTTCTGCATCTAACGGTGGGCATGTCAGTAAACCGATCGGCGTACCTCTCATGTTTCTCTCAGGAACACTTAAGTTGTGGAACGTGAAGACAACGACATGCGTCCGGACTATAGATTGTGGCTACGCTATATGTAGCACTTTCTTGCCAGGTGATAGACACGTTCGTATACTTGCTCAGATGCGCTTGTCGTTTGCCTCATGCATATATAGCTCGCAGTTGGCACAAAGTCAGGCGATATCTCGATATACGACGTGGCTTCTTCCACTCTTATTGATACAGTCAAGGCTCACTCCTCGACCGTATGGTCAATGCATCTCAGACCGGACGGAAAAGTACTTGCCAGTGGCAGCGCGGACAAAGAAGTCAAGTTTTGGGAATTCCAGTCTGATGTAATACCCGAGGACGAGGTACCGCATTTTCTTCTCAAGCGCGCGGCTGCCGTGCTAAAGTTGTCATATCCGTAGAGTCAGTCCAAGAAATTACTGGTACTGGTGCATACACGCACCCTCAAGATGTCTGACGATGTACTATCGCTGAGATACAGTCCGAATGGTAGACTCCTGGCAATATCTCTCCTGGACACTACCGTCAAAATCTTTTATCAAGATACCCTAAAGTTCTTCCTCTCATTATATGGACACAAGGTCAGCCTTAATTAGTTTTCGCATTCCGAATCATGACATACATGTTTCACTTAGTTGCCGGTCCTTGCGCTGGATATCTCAGATGACTCGAAATTGGTCGTGACATGTTCTGCCGACAAGAACGTCAAAATATGGGGCCTTGATTTTGGAGACTGTCACAAATCAATCTTTGCTCATGAGGATAGCATAACGCAGGTTTTGTTTGAGAAAAAATCCCACTACTTTTGGACAGTAGGTAAAGACAAATCACTGAAATATTGGGATGGCGACAAGGTTTGTTCCCTTTATGATTCCTTTCCTTGCGTACTGAAGCACGCTTGAAGTTCGAAAATATTCAGAAACTCGAGGGACATCACAACGAGATCTGGGCCCTTGCAGTCAGCCACGACGGTAATTTTGTGGTGACTGGGTCTCATGATAAGTCCATTCGTATCTGGGAGAAACTGGACGAACCAGTATGGTACTTTGTCCCTTCGTTGGCTGCGTTCGTTGACAACTTTGTAGCTCTTTCTTGAAGAAGAACGCGAGCGAGAATTAGAGCACCTCTATGAGAACGACCTAGCAGAGACCCTGAATCAACCTGACAGTACGGTTAGGCAAGGAGAAAACGCAGATAGTGGACATTCTGCCGAAGTGGCTGCAGTGACCAAGCAAACCATGGAAACACTTATGGCTGGGGAGCGTATAATAGAATCTCTCGATCTCGCGGACAATGAGCGGGCTGCTCTACGGGACTTCGAAGAGCAGAGGGCCCGAGTAGGCACCCTAGAAGCGGCCGGTCTGCAGCCGCCACCCCGTCATCCTATCCTTGCTACACTGGATTTAGAGCCGGATAGCTATGTCTTACAGGTCGTGGAAAAGACTCCCCGCACTGCATTATACGACGCTTTGCTGGTACTACCATTCGGAAAGGTGCTGTCCTTGATGCAATACCTAGATATATGGGCTAAAAAGGTGTGCCTCCACGGTGTTTGAATGACTTGCTATGCTTAGCTTAACCAAACGCTAATAACAGGGCTGGAATATCACACTCGTTTCATACGTCACGTTCTTCCTTCTCAAAACCCATCATCACCAAATCGTTGCTAATCGAACCATGCGAACAACATTAATTCCGATGAGGACCCACTTGAGAAATGCTCTGAGACGCGAAAAAGACACAGTTGGGTACAACTTAGCTGCCTTGCAGTACCTCCGCCGTAAAAGCGAAGCGGAGAGAACCGCGCTTTTCTTCCAGAAGGAAGACTTTGACGAATCAAAGGTACGCCAGAAAATATCCGAGGGTAAAAAGAGAAAGCGACTGAGCATCAAAGCGTGATGCTCATGTATGTGGATTACAAAACTAGAAATACATCTTATCAGTTAACTTTGGGTCCCCAAAGTATCTCACTCCTGGCAAGTTTGGTATTTGAGTCGCTGATGTGGCTCCAGAGATGCCTGCACCCACCAGTTCGTCGGATCAGATGCCTCACGCATTTGCACAGTCAAGACGCCCTCGCTCAGTGGTGCCAGTTCCTTGAAGGCGGCCTGAGTTAGGTCAACATGTTTGGACCCCTTTTCACATCCAGCGCAAGTGTCCACGACTCTGACAAATATGCATTTCGTAGGGCTGTTGCAGACTAAAACAGGTTGGCGGGATTACAACTGACAGGAGAATATCACCTACGTTCAATAAATTTGAAGCACTTGGGCTTCCCTGCCCACCCATCTAGAGTGAGAGCTGCAACAAAGGATTTGTCCTTTCAAGCGGATTTGCGGGTAAGTAGTGGGGCCAAACGATGCCATCTTTTACATTACCGTTGGCGACCATGTTGGCTCAGTCCAGCAACTAGGGTTGAGGAGATCATGTCCAGTATACCTGATCCAGAAATCAGGCACACGTCGCTAACCAATCAACGTATCAGACCAAGTGATGATGACATCCTCAGGTTTGCCAATGGCGATGATGCCCTTTGTAAGCTCTGCTAAAGACTCCCCGACGGATCTGAAAACGCTCTTCGCGGAAGAATGCTGGGTATTTGTGCTTGATGGACGCTTGAGAGCGCTGCTGAAGTTTTTACCAGGAGTAGTCACTGAGGTCATCCCAGGAAGCGGAGTAGACGAGCGGCGGTACTTGTAACGCAGGTTCATAGCTATGGCGGATTCCCAACCGTCTCGAGGATCAAATTGGTAAGACTCTGGTAAGGAGTGTGAGTTGCCTGGCATAACTATTGTTCGGGTGGTATTCGTAGCTGCTCCACCGACCAGCGGTGAAAAGAAGAGTGCAAAAGAAGCGGCGAGAACACCCGGTGAGAAGTGCATTGGATTAACGGGAGAGGTTACAGTTGGGTGACAAGTTCAAGCGACTTCTGAAATTGCAAGCGGGACGCGTCGCGTTTGGGGTCACGTGATGTTGACTTCCTGCTCACGCTAAGTCACAATGAGCGAGGCTGGACAACTTAACTGCGCGGCTTCCTTATACGATACCATGCCCGTGGACACTTCTAAGGGCATTGCATTGAATGTCTCACGGCGACAGTTTCGCAAGGTATCCACCGAGGAAGAGATAGAGCTCAAGCGTGTCCGGGGCGAAATATCCTGTGCAGAGTGCAGAAGGTTCTTATTCTCATGTTGCTTGCCCTTTGACCTCATCGTTCCATAGATTAAAGCTCAGATGCGATAAGAAATTGCCATGTGGTTCTTGTGTTCGCAGAGGTTGCCCCACGATATGCCCCAATGGTTTGTTACCCCTGTCATCTCCTACAGCTGCATTCTTAGTGTGGTTTTTAACAGGAAGCTTATCAACGGGACAGGGGACTCGGTGTGTGCCCACAAAATGCTAAATTCTACCAGATTCATCCGACTTCGGTATCAGGTTCGTGCTTGCCGACACAGAACATTTGCACCAAAAGATTGCGGAAATGGGTCACCGAATACGTTCTCTTGAAGACGCTTTGGCTATATTTCAAGCAGGAGTTTCAAGCGATGTCCACCCCTTGTTGACCGAAGAGTTATTAGCCATCAAATATGGGCTTGAGACACCCCCTCGCGAAGCATGCAGGGATCATCAAGCCGTCCCGATAAATGGATTGGGGACCCTCACCATCACGGAACGTGGAGATTCCCATTATTTTGGCCGTACAGCGGGCTCCGAGGTAACTTCCATGATGACCCTTTCAGGTCGGCGTGCTGATCACATCCTCACAGGCTCTCTTTTTGGTTGGTGATGTTTGTTCTCGATGCACCGTATCCTGACGTATTGCATTAGGCTGGCGCGGAACTGAGTAGTTCAGGGCCAGGGCCTTCTTCTGCTCCGATCGATGATCTGCCTCAGGTCTCATCTGAGATTAGTCGCTTAGCATCAATTCTTCCATTCAATATTGCAGGTATCAGTGATGACGGCAAGCAAACCGAGCTCTTCCACACGTTGCTTGATCTTCTCCCCGAGTATCCGCGTGCTACCACCCTCTGCGAGACTTATCTAGAAAACTCTGCATGGGTTTTTCGACCGATTACTCGTGAAGAGCTTATTGATGAAATGTTGGCGCCCGTATACGCGCTTGCACAGGGTAGGAAGAAGGAAGTTTTGGGGGACATGAGCGAAATTTCTCCGCACGTTCTAGCTGTCTTGTATATGGTCTTCGCCCACGGCGCGCTCACTGACCTCACTCTTCCTCCATACAACGCAGAAGCTGAGAATTATTTTCATTTGAGTCGCTTGGCGCTGTCGTTGCAGCCTGTTTACGAATTACCGACAACTCAAACTTTGCAAGCTTTATGTCTAATGGCATTCTACTATGGGAATCACGGGAGGCATCCTACACTTGACAGTGCATGGTCGATTATGGCATTCGCGAATAAGCTTGCTCAGAGTGTAAGTTTTCAGTGCTATAGTCAAGTGACACTAATTCATTCTGGCAGATCGGCCTACGTATGTCCGCAAAGTTGGAAGTTAAATAGACTCTCATTGGTGCTTAGATCGCGATCCTGCACGCTTTAACATGAATCCAAAGGCGATTCAGCGACGTCGGTCCCTCTTCTGGGAACTTATATCAGCCGATATGTTCCATGTAAGTGCTCCAATGGTCGGCTCGCCGATACATACCCACTCGAGAACTAGTGCATGACTCTTGGGCGTCCGCCATCAATCAGTCTATCATATGTTGACTGTGAATTTCCGGAAGATGAGACCACAACTATCAACGACAAGGGAGAGGTAGAGATGGGCTGTAAGACTTTTTGTACGTCACCGGCACTCCCCATTAAACCAAACTTCCAGTTTTTCGTTGGAAGTACTCTTTCACAAGAGACGTGTTCATACCAGTGGTCGAGCTTACACTTAACGTGATGCCACCGACCTACGAGACCATTTTAGAGCTGGATCGGAAAGTTCGGGAGAAAGTCCTCCCTCCTTCATTGAATCTATATCGCTCTAGCTCTATTGACGAGTACACGACACCGACTTCGTATGTCCGGGGCCGGTTGTTATTCCAGTTCAGGACTACCAGTGAGATTTCCAACCTTGGGGAGTAGATTCCTTCTCAACATGCATTTTAGCAATGCTGTACATACACCGCAGCTTCTTCGCCCAGGCTATGTTGGATTTTCCTTCTAACCCACTTCGTAGTCCCTTCGCGCCCTCTTTTCTTGCCGCCTACCGATGCTCTTCGGCAATCATAAAAACCACCGCAATGAATTATCAGAAATATCCGGACTTGTTTTCTCGTTTTTGGACGCTCTGGAGTCATCTACTGTCCGCTGCAGTCAGTTCGACAATTTGAGACCCCAGCGCTTGACGTTCACGTCACGTTGCCAGATTATCGTGGGAACCATCGCTACGAGGGCGCCATCATGCACGATGGCACCTGCTGCACAGCTAGAACTTGACCTAGCACTGAATTTGTTCACAGGTGGTGCGGTTGTATCTCCTCGCGCAAAAAGTGGATTGGTAGGTTATAATTCTGTCTCCATGCGCGTGCCAGTGAATGGCTGTAATCCAGGCTGTCTTAATGCACCTGAAAGCCAAGGCCCAACAAGCACAAGGGAAATTACAGGTTAATAGGACCGCATCCTTTGGCGCCGGTCCTGCTGCCTTACTCCCAGAGACCGGTGTCGACGAGCTTGCAGTGTTCGGCGGCCAGACACAGATTCTAGTCAGCAAAATTCTCTCACAGCAGGGTCGTAGAAAGGCTCAGGGCTCGTCGCCTTCAGTATCAGCGAGTGCGGCGAGCTCACCGTCCACCACGTCGGAGGACCCTGTACCTGAAGTTCATCCATCACTCGTCGAATACTTGTCGATGCTACCACCTCCCACGGTGACTGGTCCTTCAGGAGCCAGTGCCAGCTCTGTGTCGACACAGTTCAGTTTCAACCAGAAACCTGTCTTCCAGCCTGACACACTCACTAATGCCTTGCCTGCCATGACTTCCGGAGCATCGTCCCAACAGACATTTGTGTCGACATCATTATCTTCCGCATTTGACGAGCAACTCATGAGAAATTTTCCGGATGTCGACTTTTTTGAGTCACATTCGTCCGCAGCCGCAATCGCCAACGACTTCGACAATATAGGACTTCTGATGTCGGGCGAGTCGGGCATAGACGAGAGGTGGTTAGCCTTGATGCAGGACATATTGAATCCTCCAGTTTCATGAAATTATACCCTCGTGATTTGGAGTGCATGTTAGCGGTCATGTCGTGTCGTCAGATTTGCAATATACGTATCATAGGTCATGTACACTAGCTCTAGGCCACGCTTGTATATTGCTTAGGTTAAGGTGATCCTATCCCAACCCTTCGATCATTGATTACTTAGATGAATGATTAGCCTTTGGGGCGACTTCGCGGGTGATCCGCAGATGAAACTTCTAACAGGGTCAATAATAATATAGTTTGCGCCAGACGAGGACGATAGGTGGGCTACCACTTCCGCCGACCCGAATAGAGATCTAGAAAAGAAACCTTATCTTCCCAACCGAATCCGATACGTTTCATTTTACCAATTCTTGCGATTAGGACAGCGCTGACTTCGGAGAGCGTGTCGATAACTAAGTCCGGGACAACCTCGCTCACCGCAAAAAGCTGGGAGGAAGGGGACTCAGAAAGTGGAAGCATGCGAACGGACATGGTCTGAGGAGATAAAGCACTTGCAATACTGAAGAGATGATAAAGCGGGTTGAATGTGGAAGATGGGACGGAGTGTGTGAGGGATGATTGGAAGACCGTTGGAGGATTGTATCTAGGGACATCGGCATGAGATAGTCTCGAAGCGGGATCGTATTCACCCTACCGGATACACAATATAAACACATCGCATTCTTTCACTGGAACGTTATAGCCTTCAAAAACGCGGGCAAATCGAAGAAGACCACGCCCATTGCTCGTTGTGCACTCCGGAAAAACTACCACGGGTCGTTCTGCAGACTGTCGGATGTCCTCGAGAGAAGTGAAGGAACCTGGCCAAGGTGACCGGGGGGTTCTACCGGTGGCTTGTATCATTGATAAGAGGGACACTCTGTGGAAGCCGCGAATAGGCAAACGCAGACTTATAGATCGAGCCGAGGCAGATGTTGCGGCTGAGCCGGTGCCCGTCTTGCGACCAGGTCTATAGGATATGGCTTCCCCGTCAGAAGTGGAGGGTATAGGTGGCTTTGGCTCATCGGCAACGGGAAGGATAAAAATGGGGTTGAACCTGTGACGAGGCTTAGGTCCTACTTTGCCAAGCCAAGTGTTTCATATACCGATATGAAAGCCACAAAATATCGACCCAAGAGCTCCAGTTCGAGACAATGATGTCCCCAGCCTTTGGGCTCCAATCAGTGCCCGACAAATTCCTAGAAGGGCTGTTAATAAATACAAGCGGTTGGTGGTGGGAAGTAGACAAACCCTCGCTTGCGAACCACCTGCTCTTCTTGAATCCGTAAAAAACCGAGTACATAAAGGGAAAGGCGACTTAAGGTTCTCGTACTTGCCCCTTCGATAAGGCGATGGAGGGGCGGAACCGGTATCTCGTTCTCTAGTTTTAAAACGGGAAAGCTGAGAGCGGGATGGAAGACTCACGAAACGAGTGCATAACACATTTATCAAGATGAAATGGATGACGGCGATCAAGATGACCACCAAGGACCGCGAAACGGCAAATATGACACGAACCGGGACCAAAATGTAGAATAAAAGGTCATGTTCTGATGGTGGAACCGGCGGAAGAAAGGGCTGAACCGAAAAACTCGTGTTCAGGAGTGTATTCCGTAGAATAGAGGGGGAAAGACCGACCTGTATTCCCGTTCCAGGGTCCTATACGCAGTGAGTTGGATCTAGGATTGAATGCTGGGCACCCACCCGGAACGCAGAGAACTTTTCCATGAGGTGTGAGTGGTGGTATCCGCTAGCTGACGGGCTTTTGTCGTACGTGGTTAAACGGTCGAGTGGGTGGCTGTGCTTTATGCGATATGATTATTTATTTATTTATTTAATATAAAAATGACAATTATCACTTATCATTCAAAACGCTTGGACGCCTATATGTGACGAGTATTGAATCATCGCTGGGGGCATGCATTCATGGCCCTGCTAGCATGCACCCGGCCCAGCGCCCATCTGCACTCCCTTGCAATGTCCGCTTCCACACAGTATCGGAAGCTCAGTTTCTACGGAAAGGTGAGTAGTAGTAGTAGTAGTAGTAATAGTATCTCTTGTATTTCCGTGCTAATCAGGGTTAGGCAGTCATATGTTTCTTCTTCGTCTTCTACGTGTGCCTGATCGCTTTCATTGCCTTTATCACACCAAATCGCATTGCCCAGTTCATGTATGATCTTGCTGTCGAAATTCGCCGTCTTCCTCATGGTTATTTGATATTCATGGCTGCGGTCGGTATGTACTTTCATCCTCACATTCTTCGTCTCTTCTTGGATTTGCTCAGTCTTGATATCATTTCCACCTCTCATTGGCCACTCGACCCTCACGAACTTGTGTGGCTTCACCTACGGCGTGCAAGGCTTCATTCCAGCGGCAATCTCCACCGTTGGCGGCTCTGCTCTTGTATTTGTTCTCCTACGCGCTCTCTTTAGCAATCACTTGCACAAATGGACCGTCACTAACGAGAAGTGGGAAGCACTCGATGCTGTCATTGTTAGTACTTGCGCGTTCTTCTGCCATTCTGTATCCATTTCATCGAACAGCGTGCGAGAGGCCTGCCTCTCATTATCCTCATCCGCATCTCGCCGTTTCCTCCTTGGGTTTACTCCAATACTTTGTTCGCCGTGAGTGATAACAGAGCAACTCCTGAATGCTACATGTTTCATGTGTGTAGAGCATCGAATCCGTGTCCCTGACCCACTTTGCATTCGCCACCCTCTTCGTACTTCCGCGCGTGATGGTTTACGTTTTCGTGAGCTCGCGCATTGCAAGGCTCTGACGGCGAAGAAGTCATATGGACATCAGTATGCTGGCCTTTTTGGGTCGTTGCCTGCCTCATGAGCATCTAATTAGCGACGAAGCTTATCAATATTTTCCTGATCGTTGGAAGCATTGTGATTTCAGTTATTTCAAGCTCGTATGCTAATCTTTCTTTGTCTCTGTCTCATGTTGGCTGACTCTCAACAGAGTGGTTTACTGCTTCGTACAAAGGGAAATTGAATCATTGCGTAACAGTCGGTCAACCGCCGACGGGCTATTAGGCACTGAAGTTCCAGAAGATGATGAGGAAGGAGTTCCCCTACTTGTACGTTCCTAACTTCAGCAAGTCTATGGACGCGAAATTGGTGATTCGGGTAGCATCTACATCACATACCTGCATATATCGACTTGCCTTCGCAGGACGTTGAAATATATATCATGCTTAGAAAGGGCCACATGTCTAGTACAGATGCAAGAACAGTAGAGACAGACTTGCCCCGACAAGGAACACAAGGATAAATATTCTGCTGTCCTTTGCCCTTCGTCTCGCCTCCCTAAGTTGCACGTTGCCCTTCTCAACGGTGGAAGTAGTTGTTATCGCATCCTCATAGAGCTGTTCAGTAAGCTCGGTCTGACGCGTGAGGTGCGTGATGAGCTCCATTTGTAAATTACTGATGTCCATCAAGCGCGCCTCCGCTTGTTGCACTGACTCAAGAGTATCCTGGACCGACCGTAGAATGTTCGCATTCTCTGTCTCGAACTGGAGAATTTGCGATTCAGTTAGTTCTAGCTCTTCATCGTCGTCATCTGAATTCTCTACGGAAAGAGTGGATCCGGGTGGTTTGACGACAGTAGATCGACTGGAAGCAGAACCAATTGTGGCAGCAATACCAGATACGAGCGCAGAGGAGGCACCGCCAAGCCAGCTGTCATTAATTGCCTGCTGCCTTCCTTGAACGACATCCCGCGAGGATATTGTCATGGCCTCACGAGCAGCGCTAGAACCGAGGGTACGCGTTCGTTCTAGTTGTCGCTTTACGCGCTCCTCCTGTAACTCCTTCTGGCGCTGGCTTGCCTCAGTCAAACGCCGGCCGAGGTACCACGTTATGCTCGCATGGTGGGCGGCGAGATACTCTGGGAGCGCAGCGGAATCACCTTGCACCAATCTCGCTGGGAGAAATCGTGCCAGTGGATTCATGTTGCGTGCGGCCAACTCTACACGCCCTGTTCAAGTTGAGAGGTTCGAAGGCTGTTCCTACTACGAAGTGAAACGGAAACGCACGCTTTTCGAGCGCCTCCATCTCCTTCACTCGGTCCGCGCAGCGGGTGAGTACTAGTCGGGCCTGGAGATCAATCTGATCCCTCTCCTCGTTTGAGAGATATTTTATTTCTGACCACGACTGCTGGGAGTCGTTCAGGTCAAGATTCCGAGGACCTTGCCGGGCAAGGGGACTGGAGCTAAAGTCGACGTTGAGGTAAGGCCGCCGAATGTTACCCAGCACACGCGTCAGAGCATTTATGTGGTTCAACTGAAAAAGATCGTATGAATCGTGGGTGCGAGCACTTTGAAGAAGGGGCGTACAATGATGTGGGCCTCCTCCAAGTATCGTGTCCCGAAAGGATCACGAGGCACACTCTCGGTCGCCAGCTTTCGCCGTTTAATGAGTGAAGTTTCGCTTTGCTTTGATTGTAGGACTTGCCGGAAGTCCTGAGTACGGTCGGTGTGGCCCATAATGTCAGGGAACGCAAGCTGGGCAGTAAAGTCACAGAGGTGGGTGGGTGGGCTGGTCAGATCACGTGACATGTAGGATGTAAATAGCCACTCTCTAGGCTTCTCCCCTCTTCTGATACCAACTTTGCCTGAGAGCTGAGAGCATTGTCCTTATCCTTATTACGATGGCAATGATTGTCTCCTGGCAAGAGATGGATTGAAGTCCTTGTTTGAGGTATGCGGTGTCTCTTTCACCACCGTCTGCCATAGTTTGCGACCGACAGCTACGCTCACGTTTAAACTATATAGTACTTAAAGAATGATCCTTGCGAGGACCGGGTTACTCTCATGGAAAGCAATGTTGTGACGCATACGCATCCGTTGCCTGTACCTCTCGTTGACACAGCAGCCTCTGTTCCCTGCATGATCCGAATTTACGACTCGCACGATGAAATCAAACCATCACTCACGACAAAAGTCGTCCACTTCTCTCAGCATAAGCCTACAGGCCGTATGCTCTGCAAGATCGAGAACGTCTCGTTCCTTCACGTGTAGACAATTTATAGCGGCGACCTCTTCCAACTCCTTGACCCCGGACTCTTTGCCCACGCCGACCAGAGCGCGGCTCTTGACGAGCCGAACCAACGCCGACCCAGTCAGGTGTACGCACCACCGCACATCCAACCGTACGAGATTTGGGCATAGGCCCACAGGACCAGACAAAAGCAGCAGTTCATCGTCTGATATGTCGCTGTCATGCAAACGAAGTTCTTCCAGTCGAGGTAATAACGTGAAGCAATGCACTAACTCCTCCCGAGGGAAGTCTACATCGTATAGCTCTAATAGTTCTAGGCGAGCCGACGACCCAAGAAAACGGCAAAGGCGCGAGCCAGTTGAGACATGCTCGTGTCCTGAAGAACAGCGGAGGAGCAGCTTTCGGAGCGACGGAGCACGCATGTTTTCAAATACTCCGACGAGCTCAGGGAATATCGTGAGTGTTAAGAACTCGAGTTGGGGGAGCTCCACCACTTGCATGGTATCAGGTTCATAATGGTACCCCGTGTCGACAGAGACCTCCAACGTCAAATGTTTCAAGCCAAGCAGATTGGCGAGCATGCCAACCCATCTTGAAGCAAGAACCGGGTTTGGAAGAGTTGCCGGTGAGAGAAGAAGATGTAGATTTGTCAGCTGGAAGGGGATGCTCCAGCGAGGTAGATTGGGCTGCTTAATGTTGAGCTGATGTAGCGAGGGCGTATTGTGTACAGCAGAAAAGTTAACAAGGTCTCCCGTAGGGGTGTCCCAGTGGGTTACGCAGTCAAGCTTGCGCAACTGCGGAAATGGGTGATGCATTAGTGACAAAATGTGGTTTAGTTGGGTGGTGTCATGGGTGCGAATGGTGACGGTCTTCCACTGAATGGATCGCTCGAAGAGAGCAGAGAGGACGTCTTCCACAGACAACGGATTCGCGGGAACATCGAGGGTGATATGAAGTAGTGACTGCTGTACCCTAGAAAGCCATAATTTCGTCTTAGCCAAGGGATTGCTGAGACCACAGTCGATATAGATGCGGGACCAGACACGCGGGTATTCTGCCGCCTTCCTCCAAGCAAAGCAGACATGTGATGCGACGAGGGGAGCACGAGTCCAGCCGCTTTCGGCGCACAGTTCAAAAATGTGAGCAAGGACCTCGGGCGGGATGCGTCGCGCAAGTGTAATCAGCGACTGATACTGTCGGATATTTTCCTGATGCTTGATTTTGCGAAAACGAACCTGCTCCAGCTGTGCCATGATTGCATCGATTTCTGAATTCAAGGCGTCAATGATTTGCTTGTCGTGGGCTGCTGCACATCCTATCATACGGATATCGTCTTCCGAGGGGTGACGGTAGGAGGACATTCTTTGTGCGATGGCTGGTAGCCTGCTAGACGTTGAGTACAAGGAGCGAATTTTGAAGCCAATACATACACCATGGCGGTAGTTGAGTGTAACGTGACTTTGTCTGTCACACTCGTTCCTTTGCACCCGCTCGGTCTCCCTCGTAAGTTCGCCCGACTGTCTGGTCTCATCTGATGATTCAGAGTGGATGCTTCATCGACCCGCGTGCTTCGTTCGCTGGGTTGAGCTGGAGACTACGAATGTTCTAGATACTGCTGACACTCGCCCTTTTATGTCGCGTTCTGGACCGCACTCAACCATATCTCTCTGACAGGCCCTCCATGGACCCTCGCCGGGCGCGTGACCCCCGCCTTGCGCGCGCAGATCCTCGCCTACAAAGAGTTTCGTCTGGCTCGCCTGCTACGCCAGCGCTGCAACAGCAACCTTGGCCGCCAACCGATTCGCATCAGCAAGCACAATACCAAACATCACCAAACGCTAATTCCAATGCGCCGGCGTCATTAAACAACGACGCATCTACGTACAAGCCGCGACCCCTGTTCTGCGTTGTGTGTGCCAGTAACCAGGTGAATGACGGATACCATTTTGAAGATGAGTTGTCTGACACCGTCCAGAATCGCTCCATGGAGGGACATCATGTCCTCCAGTAAGCAACTCTCCCTGCAAAGGAAATGGGGCTTTACTGATCCAAACACAGAAAAGCGGGCCATAGAGTCATCTCGTACGGCACAGGCTCCGCTGTTCGCCTTCCTGGCCCATCAATAGATAAGCCAAATATTTACTCATTCGGGACGCCTTACAACACGATATACGAAGAACTCCAGTCGAAAGATCCGCGTTTGTGAGTTGGAGCCGACTGATGTCTTATTTGGGCTTATGGGCGCAAGGTACACTGCAAATGGATTGTTGCAGATGCTGGACCGTAATCGCAGGATCAAATTGGCTCCAGAACGGTGGCAAGACAGCAGAACGATTGCTGATGTAGTGATCACATGCGAGGAGCGCTGTTTCGACGCTGTGTGTGATGGTGGGTCCGTCCGAAACATGAGGTGGTTTAATGGACTGGTAAACGGTATAGATCTTCTCGGCCGGGGCGGCGAATTCAACAAGCCCGTACACATAATTAATATAGAAATCAAGGACAACCATGAGGAAGCACTTATTGCTGGAAAGGCGATGCTGGACCTGGCTGCGGCGGTAAGCTAGCTGATGGAGATTAGTATCATGGGCTGATCGGGGCCAGTAGATCGAGGCATCGCAGGATATCGATGAGGATATCGACCGAATCCTTCAGGTACAGCAAGAACGACATCCGCACAGTATCTTGCATGCGGTTGCATATTACTAGATCACGCGGTGGTTGCAATAGATATGTTATCACTTTTTTTTCCGTGAGAATTGAAGACGCCATCATTCATCATGCATCATGAGTCTATCACTCCTATAAAAAAGAGACTCAAATCTTATCACCCCCGCTCCCATCGTTGGACCATATCACATCATGCCTGCCCTCCGTCTCGGTAACATCGCCCCCAACTTCGAGGCTGAGACCACACTTGGCCCGATCAAGTTCCATGAATGGATCGGTGATTCTTGGGTATGATCACCCTCGCTTCCACCGCCATTGTCTAAAGCGTGTTCTAGGCGATACTGTTCTCTCATCCCGGGGACTTCACCCCTGTCTGCACTACTGAGCTCGGCGAGGTCGCTCGACGTACGGACGACTTTGCAAAGCGGAACGTCAAGGTGATCGGTATTTCTGCCAACGGTCTCCAAGATCACCACGACTGGGTCAAGGATATCAACGAGTACGGTGCCAAGTGCGGTCCCACCAATGTCCAGTTCCCGATTGTAGTCCGAGCCTGTTCCGTGTCTTCTGCACGCTGACGATCGCGCACCAGATTGCCGATGCGGACAGAAAGATCTCTACGCTGTACGACATGCTCGACGAGCAGGATGCCACGAACCGTGACAGCAAGGGTCTCCCCTTCACGGCAAGTGTGATTATCCTCTTGCACAACCTACACCTTATCTCCAATAGATCCGGACCGTGTTTGTTATTGACCCCAAGAAAATTATTCGCTTGACGATTTCCTACCCTGCTTCCACGGGGAGGAACTTTGATGAGGTTATTCGGTTAGTGTTTGGTTTTGGAGCGAAATAACCCCACTAATCCCATTTAGAGTGATTGACTGTGAGAAAATGAGGTCGAATTGAATGTGCACGAGTCTAAAAGATCCGTCTAGCTCTGCAACTCGGCGACAAGCACAGGGTGACGACGCCGGTGAACTGGAACAAGGGAGAGGACGTGATCGTACATCCATCCGTCACCAACGACGAAGCTAAGAAGCTATTCCCGAACGTGACCTTCCACAAGGTACGAGTATGACTGATGAAAACGGACCGCGCGCTCACGGTCGACTCGTAGCAACCCTACTTGAGGACGACCCCTCTG
>JBBPTC010000020.1:24156-37468 GCA_038093955.1 Boletus albobrunnescens
GACGGTGGAGTGAATACCAGCGTAGCACAAAGTATATACTATGTACATGAGTCGTTACACTTGTAAGAATGTACTTCGACTCTTTGTTTGTATGTGATTGGTGGGTGTAAACAGTGGACAAACAAATACGCGTGTGTGTGCCCGACGCGCGTATCAATCGGCTACTAATCGAAATCGCTCCTTAGACTGTCGCTTTTAATTCTTCTCCCTCAATACTCACGCAATGGCTAGTGCAGACGGCGGCGCCTACAGGTATGGAATCCACACGTAAACCTGTCTTCATCTCACCTCCCTCCTCAGTTACTCCCTGACAGTCTTCTCGCCGAGTGGAAAACTTGTGCAGATTGAACACGCTCTGGCCGCCGTTTCACAAGGGACTACAAGTCTCGGGATTAAAGGTATCATCATAGTAATGTCCGCTTACCAGATGTTCATTCTCTCCAGCCTCAAATGGTATCGTCATCGCCACGGAGAAAAAGTCCTCGTCCATACTGATAGACGATTCAATGATCGAAAAGGTGGCAGTGGTCTGTCCCAACATCGGAATCGTCTATTCCGGCATGGGCCCCGATTTTCGTGTCCTCATCGCGCGCGCACGTAAAAGTGCTCAGGCATACTGGAAAGTCTACGGGGAATATCCACCCACGAAAGTTTTGACTCAGGAGATTGCGACCGTCATGCAGAAGGCAACACAATCCGGGTAAAGGTTGGATTGTTACACGCGACTCGCTTGCTGAGCATCCACATTTTTTTCATAGCGGTGTGCGTCCCTTCGGCGTGTCGTTATTGGTCGCAGGATATGACATTCATCGCGGACCTTGTCTCTATCAAGTCGACCCATCGGGATCATTCTGGGCTTGGAAGGCTAGTGCAATAGGTAAGAATATGGTAAATGCAAAGACTTTCTTGGAGAAGCGGTAAGGTTCGCGTGTTGGCTCACCACAGGCATGCAACTGATGCTCCTCTCACGTAAAAAAGATACAACGATGACATTAGCCTGGAGGACGCAATTCACACAGCCTTGTTGACCCTTAAGGAAGGGTTTGAGGGGCAGATGACAGAGAAGACCATCGAGATCGGTGTGGTCACAGTACCAACGGTGGAAGAACTCGCCGCAGGAAAGGAAGGGGGAGAAACCGGGCGTCCGCGACCTACTTTCCGTAAACTAACCGAGGAAGAAGTGAAAGACTATTTGGCTCTGTGACATGTATTGTATTTTGCTCTGAACCGTTTACCCTCTTTACTGAGCATTTGTCTTTCACGTGGTCCGCTTGCAACGAGTAGTCTGTTTCTCGGCTCTAATTTGACTTTTCGCTACGTACTCGATTGACGAGAATGTTCCCCGGGGCGTTGGGTGGTACCCAGCGCTGATCATGAAAAAGGAAATTCAGCCCGTCTCCCCCCCACCTTGGAGTCACCCACCCCTGATCCACCAGCCATCATCCGTTGCTTCATTCACGCCTTCTAGTTATCGTGAGGTTTCCGCTCAGTTCTTCGCGCCTTTTAATTAATTCTCACATGCATTCAGTGAAGCCGCACAGGCCAGGTTTGAACCAGGTTTTTATCCTCGTTCAAGCCGCCATTCCTTATCCTACGTGACGGGACACGAGAGGATCGGTGGTTAGACATCACATGCCACATGCCAATCACAAATGCGTACGGCAAGAAATTCGCTGCTCGATTTTGACCGATGTTTAAAAGAGGCCATCTGTGCTGCGGTACCCATCATCCCTTCTTCGCTATGCCTCCTAAACGTTCTTTAAGTCGTACTCAGCAACCAGCCCAGAGAAGACCACGGACCGAGAGAGCATGCAACTTCTGTAGGATTGCGAAGCAGCGTGTGAGTATACCGCCTCACATGTACGCGCTCGCCGTACTCAAGAGCCCAAATATCTAGTGCGAGCCTATCGAGTATGGCACGAATGATCGGCCGTGCCGTCGCTGTGTTTCGCAAGATTTAGACTGCAATCTACCCCGAGTAGCTCGTTCCCAGAGTCCGAGCTCCGGACTCGGCGCGCTGGCCTCTGGACCGAACCGAAACCTCACTGCACCGCCCTCCGCCGGTAGTGCCACCGAAGAACTGGCGCTAGGCTCTGGAATTAATGTGCAACATGCGTTACAGCAATCCGATTCAGTCCGAAACCCGATGAGGAGGTGGTCCCCGTTCATGATGCACGCGGAAGATCAACAAGGTCTAAGTACCCCCATCATGCTTCCTCCGGGACAGACCCAGTACGTGTTGCTATTCACAACATTCCGGTACTGGCATGATTTCTTAAAAAAAGAATCACAGGCTTCAGACGACGAACCCTTTACCCGCTGCACCAGGCATGGAAGGCTACCAACAGGACTTGTGAGACGCCTGCCTGCTTTCGTGCTTTGCTCCCTTCTCATGCACAACTCTAGCCCGAATGTTTCTCAAGGGTCTAATAACACAGAGTCTAGTTACTATCCTCAGGGATACTATAGCGCGTGAGTCGACCCCGTGCCTTTGATATCCCTTGTTCATGGGTGTTCTCAGGCCTGGCGATACTTATATGGCCAATTACGCTACCCAGGGTGCACCAAACTTGGGGTTGTTGATTTTCACTAAGCTTCTTGATCCCATCTCTAACGCCACCCAATAGATATGCCTTGGAGAACACCCAGCCCGACGACGTTGACTCTGACCATGGACAAGACCCCACAGGCGAATCCTAGTTCACCAGTATGCTCACGATGAATTTCGCACTTCGTTCTGACATTCTATGACATTCGCTACCTTTCTTGTTGTGATCCTGCTATTCTGCGATTATTTTGTTGTCATTTCTTTCAGTACTGGACACTCGCCCTGTCTTGAGGGCATGTGGGCGTATGGATGTCTAGGCACATGAACGCACGCTGTCGCTGCATGGCTTAGTTTGCGTACTGGACTCACACGGAGCAATCGAATAACTGCGCAGTGACTAACGCGGGGTCGCCTGTCTGAGGCAAGTGGAATCAAATTTGGTTTCATAGAATTTTAATCGAGCGTTCAGTGAACAAAAAAAAGGAATCTGATAAGTTGTCTCTCTCGCACCTGATTGGTGAGGTCGGGGCTAGCCACTACGGTCAGGTGAATACCTCTGTGCCTTCCTGTCCGGGACGATGTCGAAGCTCCGTCGAGGACGCGATTACTATGCCGGCTCAGAAACGCGACTTCCAACCTCAATCGCAGCGCTCGGGTCGATCAGTCTGAACGAGTACGCGGTTCTCGGAGTCATTTATGTCACAATTTGCACACCAAACCGCGTTGCTCCGTGCCCCAAATAGCACAGATAGGAGTAGAACAAGAGCTTGGTCTCGGACGTCCAACGTGCATTGGCATGCAACGTGTACACCGCCATGTCAGTCTCGTTGAGCTCAGCCCACGGCGATAATGCCTTCCGAGCGCCTTTTGCACCTCCGTAGGACGTCGTCCAAACTGTCGATGAAGATCTGAAAGGTTTGTTTCACCAAGCCGTGACCCATGCCTCTCGTTTGCTGATCCTTGCATAGCGGCTTTCTGATCCATACGTTTGACCATGAGCGTATGCCTGTTCATTTCATTTCTCCTCGCCTGTATATTTAACTTCCTGGGCTACTTTCACCCCCGACACTGAACAACCTAGCCATCATGAACGCCGCTTCAGAAAGAGCAAGAGAGGCTTGCGAGTCTTGTCGCAAAAGTCACAAAAAGGTTACTTGTACCCCCTTCGGCCGACCCGGTACTCACCGTAACTTTAGTGCACGTACGACAACAACTCAACACGCTGCCTCCGATGCGAGAGACGAAACACTCCATGTAGTCTGTTCTTATCCGTCGAGACCACGGCTATCGCACAGCTAGGTCCTCCGACGCTAGGGTCTGCCCCTGAATCGTGGGCTGAACTGGGAACTCCCCATGGATCCTCTGCTTCCTCCAACGTTTCGTATCCATTTTCTTTGCAGGAAGAGGATTACTATTGGACCAACGCAGCATTCACGGGAAATACACAGGCGGAATACCCTCCAGGCATGATTCTCCAAGGGTAAGGTATTATTTTACTGGGCCATGCTCGCTCTTTGACGCCCTTCAGCTCTGCGAACCAGCATGAGGGCGAACAGGCAGGGATGAATCAACAAGGGTTATATGACAATAGTGTGTTCGGCGGTCACGGTGGTACTTGACTTGTCTACGTGAACTTATACTCTCTCCGGCGCTGCCGGAACCAGATACGTCTCAGGGTGACATAAATGTTGCACATGTAGGAGAGCGATCGATTTGTGGGCGAACGTTTGCTGGCATGCCTGGAGTGTCTGCCACATTTCTGTCATTTCGGACATCGGAACGCCGCAACACTGACACTGCTTGGTATGCAGTGCGCTCCCACCCTCATAAACATAGATAACCTCCGGCCATGCCATGTACACACAGAAGAGTGGGAATGGCATTCATTTGTCAACTTACACTTTACACCATAATGTACACCGTTGCTCATGAGCATACAACACCAAAGAACCTCGTTCAACCCAATGCAATCCCCACCGCACGCACCTTACAATGGCCAATCGAGTTTCTCCCCAAAATTCCAGTGAACGGCTTTGACAGATGTGTACTCCTCGAGAGCGTAGCTACCAAGCTCGCGACCTTCACACAGAGTCAGATCAGTCGTTCATGTTAACTCGGCTGAACAGGACAGACCTATTCCGCTCTGCTTCTTTCCACCAAACGGAACGTTGTTGTTGAGCAAATTGTACTGGTTGACCCAAACCTACACAGGATCATTGGTCTTTGGCACGGAACAAGACAATTCTGCGCACTGTTCCAGCCTCCAGGGCAGATGAAACTCTCATACACTGGTTAGCATCATCTAGAAGGGTTCCAAGTCAGGTCCATCGTCATATGCCCTCCGCATGCCGGACTCACTCGAGTGCAGCCCAGCGCCAAGGCCATATGTGGTGTTGTTTGCTAGAGCTATCGCTTCTTCTTCTGTCTTGAACCTACCGACCGAGAGCACGGGGCCAAAAATCTAGGGTACGCTTTAACGGGCTGTAGCAACCTGAATACCCTACAAGTACCTCATCCCGGACCTAAATCACGTATCAGCGGAATTCTCCGAGTGCGCCAAAGTAGTTCTCACTATATCCATGTCTTGTTTGATGTCCGTGAATACTGTGGCGTAATTTTGTCGTCTCTAGGGACCAAAAAAATCGGCCGGAACAATGCTTACTGGTCGGGTCCACGAAAAACCCTTTGCCGGTGCGTTTCTGGCCGCCAAGCGCAAGCTTCGCACCCTGAGTCTTACCGTTCTCGATGAACCCCCAAACTTTGTCGTATTGAACTTTAGAAACCTGTCCCAAGTCGTGAGACTGGAATGAAAAAATCAGGCGCAATGAACTAACAACAGGGCCACCTCCACTCTTCTCATCAAACCCATCTCCGATCACAAGTTCCTTCGCTTTCTGCACCAACAAGGCGACAAACTTGTCATAAATGGAATCCTGCACATAAAGACGGGACCCCGCCGTGCAATCTTGACCGGTGTTGTAAAGGATGCCGAGGCATGCCCAATTGGCCGCCTGGTCGAGGTCCGCGGACTCGAAGATAAGGTGCGGGGACTTTCCACCAAGCTCCAGCGATACCTATTTGGTAGCTTCAATGCATTATCGTGATGGCTATTGCCTCGCGGGAGTGGCATGTATACAAACCTTTTTCAAGTTACTCTTGGCCGCGGCTTCCATAATTTTCCTGCCAGTTGCAGTAGACCCAGTGAACGCCACTTTGTCAACATCCCTGTGTGCTGAAAGCGCCGCACCACCGACGGGCCCTAGAGAAGGAACCGTGTTTACCACACCAGACGGGAATCTGACCGTAAAAAAATGAATGATTTACATAACGGCAACAAGGTTTGCGGCGGTCTCACCCAGCTTCGGCGATGAGCTTCGACAACAAGAGTGCGGTGAGCGGAGTTAATTCAGAAGGCTTCATGACGATTGTGCATCCACATGCAAGCGCGGGTGCTACCTTCCAGGCCCTGATATGAATTGAACGATTATGGCACTCGTGTCCAAAGTGCGAACGAGGCTTACCACATATTGATCGGGTAGTTCCATGGGATGCTATATATATAGTGTCAATAAAATCAAACGTAGGGTCCCTACATACATTTGTCCACAAACACCGATTGGATCATGTCTGGTAAATGCGAGTTTCGTCCGATTGTCGACTTCTAACGTCTAACGTGCGCGGGAACAGTAAGAGGGGAGTAGATGCCAGTATATAAGTGCAAGGATCACCTGCCCAATAATTTTGTCTGCCCATCCTGCATAATAGCGCAGGCACTGAATGCTGTCACCAATATCAAAGTCTCTATCAAACGCGTCAACGAGTATCACCTGTCAAACGAAGCTCGCGATGTTACCTGGCTATCTTGACTGGTTTCCCATTGTTGAGACTCTCGACCTCTGCGAGGATTTGTTGATCTCTCTCGATGAGGTCAGCGAGCTTGTTCAGTAAACGAGACCGCTCAAAGCCTGTAACGTTTTTTCCCCAGGTGGTGTTAAAAGCCTTGCGAGCGGCGGCGACAGCAATATCGATGTCCTTCTCGGACCCTTGAGTGAGATCGCACAGGGGCAGTGAGATAATACTGGGCAGGGAATACATAGAGGGTATACCTGCAGCGACGGAACAGATCACCTCCTCGGTCGCCGGATTGATAGCGCTATCGATATCTTGAGCGTATGAGATTGGACCAATGGACGGCATGCGCACTGGATAAGTTCCTTGGAATCTGCAGAAGGAACAAATTCGTTGTTGATGAAGACACCGGTTGGTATCTCGACCTCGCGATTGGTGGCAGGGATGATGATTTTCACGGTATGAGCCATGGCCATGATTCAAGCTGGGAGTGCCAGTGATGGTTATAGAGATGAGCCCATTATCAGCGCTATAGACAAAGTCATCAAGTAGCGAGTTTTCCCACAGTCGACACCGTGCTCGTCCTCCGGCTCTCTCCATCACCACCTACCACGATGCTCCCGCGTGCACCACCCAGTATTCGCTCCCAAGTCACTCGTCTGCGCGTCGTCTCCCCTGCCCGCCATGTCCACGGCCATGGTGAATACCATGTACGCATTCGTTGCACCTTTCCGGGTGTCTCCTTGACTCTTGCTCGACTTTAGCATTTACCCTTTGCGTTCCCGGGCAAAAAACGCGTAGCCTTTGGCATCAAGCTTTCCATCTTCCTTCTCTCAGGTTTCAGCATTCCTTTTGCTGCAGCGGCGTTTCAGCTGTAAGCCCTCTCGTTCCCTCTCGAACTCCTACTCAAAGATGTACTTGCTACATAGCAACAAATCTGCTAGTTCTTCCTAACCAGTAGACTTTCGCATCCGTCTCTTTTTCACATCCCGATGTACAAGTCTATCCAATAAACGGTTCACACGACATTTCCGTCGTCCCCGATCTCCACGAGCATTCTCTTAATACGTGCTTGGGCCCCTTGGTTTGACCATCGACTTTCCCGACAGTCACATTTAAGTGATAGGAACTCAGGGTTGCACTGCAATGCATCCAGTGCGAGCACAGATGCCGCACGCCCCGCAGCCTGCGCTGTTGCACCCGTCGCACTAGCCAAGGTTGTTTGATGAATGACGCCTGCGTGTTGCAAACGTAAGCGCAGCGACCGTCATAGGGGCAATGACTTACAATCACAACGTGTTTCTTGCGTCGAGTCACTCCGTTCCTTCACAAGCTCAAACTGCTGACATCCATGTGACTGCAGCAGCTCGAAGAGGATCTTGGTTGGATGGTGAGACAACGTTTTCAATGTGATATGCCGGTCATAGAATGGCTCGAGCACTTTCTTGAAAAATTTCTCTGCTCCATCTAATGTGAACCCATCTGAAACGTAAAGGGCTCCAATTATGGATTCCACGATGTCTGAGAGCGCCTATTGCGTATTAGTGTGTTACCCTCAACCCCATGATTGCTTTAATACCTTAGGGGGCTCGACTTGCAGCCAATGTTGCCTGAGCCGGTTGTCCTCAGCGGTCACCTCCGCCTCTAGCCGCTTTGCTTCTACTTCTTGAGCGTAAGTCTCGAACGTAGTTGCCAGAGCATAAGAATCAAAGTGAAGATGCTTGTGTAATCCGCAAGACACACACAAAGCAGCGAGAACCGCATTAGACACCATTGCTCCCTAGCGTAACATAGGTGAAAAAGATTAAACAGTAGCAGTGTGCAGAGCTTACTTTCAGCATCGTCATCGCACCCGGTGACAAGTGGTCCTCACGACGGAATATATATTGCACCGTCACTAACTGTGTCAGTTCGGTGCCAAAATTTCACCGTCGAATAGAGACACACAGAAATCAAGAATAGCATCTCCAAGGAACTCCAACCGCTCGTAACATGTGGTGTCGTACCCGTCTACTGACGCATGCGTCTGGAACTTTCGTGTTAGCATGCTGGCGAAGACCTCACACCCAAACTATTTACCAGTGCTTGGGCGAGGAGATGAGGGAGGCGGAAGTGATGCCCGATGATTGCCTCAACAGCTTGTGTCGTACCCTGACGGAGCGGCCTGCTGCATGCAGGAGGGACTGCAAGTGCCATCCGACGGAAGTCCTGCCACTGGTGGGTGAGGGGAATCGGAACCTGCAATGCTTTTGCAGCCTGGAGCGCGTTATCCTGTCCTCCAGACATGTACGCCGCTCCAATAATGGCCTCTGTGACATCTGCTATTGTCTTAGTCAACAATGTCGTCAACATCAGTCTTCTCCGGTCAGGGTGTTCGCTCGAATACCTTGTCACCTAGCCATTGAGTCACATTCTCGTCTCGTAATCTCTTCTTCTTGAAAACATTACTCGAATTCTTCTCCTCGTCTTGACTAACTGAGTCTTGTTTTCCCTGAAAAATATCCGCCGTGACATCAATTTCATCTCCGCTGCCTGCAGGGTCTGCTATACTTGACACGGATAAAAGATCAACGGTGAAATTCGGGGGATACCACAGCTTGTGGCTAAATGGTTTACTTTGGACATACTGCGGTAAACCTATCCGATCAGCATTTTGCATCAACACTTTATTGCTGATGATACGTTGGCGTGCAGCGTGCAGGGCCCCCTCGTGTTGGGTTGGGTTGGTAACAAAAACGTAGACGGACGCGAGATATTTCAGAAATGAATCCCCTGCAACAGGTGTAAACCAATGCGTAGTGATGCAACCAATACCCAACCAACCAAAAAACTCCAACCTTTCATAATCAACTTCAAGGCCTGCGGAGGGTGCGGAAATGGCGGACAACAGGAGATTCTCATGGATTGAATAACCAAACAGGTTGGCATTGAGCTCGTGAACAATCAAGAAGTCTTCTATCCGTCTCGTAATGGAAGGAAGAAGAAGCGCAGTCCGAAAGGTGCTGTCCAATAACGTCAGTATTCGGGAGCGGCACATAACTGGCAAGATTGAGTTCGTCACCTGGCAGGAATAGTAAACTTCGCACTCAGCTCCGGAATTAAGTCTGGGAGAATGTCAGCATCCCGATGTCGTCAGGGCTGAATCACGCGTACATTTGACAGCCGCTTTAACTGGCTCTGTGGCGGCGACCCTCGTGATCGGATTGAGGTGATTCCCTGTCACAGCAATTCCAGACACTTCTATGAGGGGCTGCGAGTAATCCGACAAGTCTTCGAGACCTTTCCGCCTAGCCTTGCAATATTCAATTAAACTTGCATACCCTGCCTCTCGCTCGGGGAACCGTGAGCATACTACCAGAGCGTTTTTTTTTTTTTACTCACTGGGCTGTCTCCAGGTTTGCTCAAAGGGGTCAAGTCCCGCCGTAGGCATGCAACATAATACCGTCGGGTGAATTCGACCGACCGGTCCTGCACGACAAGATCATCCACCCCCTCCGGGAATGTGCGGAGCTCCTCTAAGTCGAATTTTACCATCCACGTATTTCCGGCAAGTTTGATGATATCCCATGATATGTAGTCTGTGAGGTGGACTGGATCCAAGGATGGAGCATCCACTTGTTCAGGAAGTTTGAGCGGTGCAAACATATAAGCCATCTTTTCCAAGGGACAAACAAACGGCTTGTTGGAGATTGCTCGGCAAATCCTTAGAGTAAACAGGTAAAGGGCTACCATGCGCTGCTCGTCCAGCTCGAGAGGTGGTGCGCGGAAGCTTCCTACAGTCTCTGACGTTCCTGGAAAGAAGAGACGAAATGATGGGATATGGGGCAGTGGTTGACGAGTCAAGAGCACGATTGGAGCGTAGTCTACACCCCGTTTGTCTACATAGACGACGAAAGGGAATAAACGACGTTTATGAAGACGAATGGAATTCGACCAGAATAGGGTCCGCTTGCGAGGATAACATCGACTTCCAGACACTCTGTCTGAGGCAAGTGGTGCAGAGACACTTGTGTCAAGTTTGAGGTGGGGTTGGGCCACTGGGAATAGGTTGTTGTGGAATGCGCCATGTTCATATAGTCGTACGCAGGCTTCATAAGCAGCTGATCGGCGGGCGTGAGTAGGTGTTAAGCGAGTAGGCCCAACTATATGATCAATGGGCAGGCCAACCGGCAGCGTTACAGCACAGACCCATGCTTGCTGGTTTGGGGGAACAGAAACTTCTCTCGTGATCAGTAATGGCGCACAAGAGGAGTCTGCATTCTGCGTGACGGCGACGAAACGATAGAGGGCCTCGAGAGCATCGTGTTCATATAATCGCCTCTCAGTTACCGGGTCTTCGATGCAGAGCCACGTGCCCACCTCAGCTTCATCACCGAACTGGCAAGTGAGGCGATTTTCCGTCAGGGGCGATGGCGGAATTGAAACCCCTCCACCATGGATGGTTACGGAGATCCACCATTCATTGAATGCTCCTTCCGAAAATCGTCTCAACACTTGACGGTGTTCATCATTGCCATTCTCCACCATGTGAACAACGCGACTGAAAGGCAAGCATGCATAAGCGCACGTGTATGAAAACGACAGCTGGCTCTCGAATGTATCATATCTGTAAAAGTTCAGATGCATCGCTACCCGGAAGGTTTTGGTGGGATGCCGACCTGATAACAAGCAAAGCGGGGGGGACATCCAGATCCTCCAGCATTTTCGTCAAGATCAAGAGGTTATACTTCCCAGTTTCGAAACCCCGCCGCATATCAGCCTAAACAATGTTAGCTCCAGAATATAATTGACGCACTATACATACCTGATAATGGATATCGATCACAGGAAGGTTGCCGGTCACAGCGAAGGGACGCAAAAACTCCAGGCCGTCGGTCATTACACGCAGCATGTCAGCCATGATGGCCGCAATACAACCTTGGCGTACTGCACAGCATAAGCAGATGAGGGTACGATCGAGAGCCCACCCACCTAAAATAATGCCGCGGAAATCGTCTCCACTAGGTTCATATGCTCTCAAAACCTGGACCAACCGGGAGAATTTTGGGGTAACGTTGAAACCTCGGGAAGAGGGGTTTGCATTCGGCATTGAAAAATCCCGATTTTCGATGAGATTACGGATCTCATTTGCACCTTTCTCTACAGGGTCACCGTCATGATGTTCTGGAATCATACCAATCTCCTTCAATGCGCGACGCCAGACGAGATCACTAGCACAAGAACCCAATTCTTGCAACGCACAATGTGCGTCCACGAACAAGGACTCAGACAGAGTCCCACTAGGATCTAGTTGATGGATGTCCTGTGTGAGCCTGCTTTGTGATCTCGCATAAGTAGGCTTATATTGTATAACAACTTGTAAAGGGCGAAGTCGCTGGGGAATAGAGTATGCTGTCTTGGCAAGAAGCAAACGTTCCATTGTCTCGATATCAGCACCTGTCATCGGTGAGCTGAATGCAAGGATTCTGGGCCTCACGAATATGCTCGGACTCCGGCAAAACCATTCCAAGACCTCAGTTAGCGGTACACCCTCCCGTAAAGTTGAATGAGCCTCGGTTATTACAAAAGCGAAAAGGTGTGAAATTGTCCACATTCCCCGAGCGACGTGACTTAGCAATGTCTGTGGATAGGACGTGAAAATCGTGAGGAAGACAAGAGCCGGCCAACTTGCATCGACGGAACACACTACAACCTGATTTACAGACAAATCTGGAGTATCTGCGTGACCGTTGCACGCAGCGACTCGTAAGCGAGATTTGACGGCTATCTTTGTTGCTAGTTCGTCAACACACGCACTATTTCTAAAATTCATATTATACACATCACTAGGGATGATTTCTGGAGACGACCTACGGGACCACCACGATGGACACCCGTCCGTGAGGGGAGTTTCTATTGGGGAATGCAGTCAGGCTTCCAGCAACCCACGTCAAAAATTTGGATGACAAGTCAGTGATATCTACGCATGTCATTGATATCAGGAACAGAAGAAAGGCCATTCGAGAGTGACACTACCATCTGAGCGACTGCATATAACTATCGCTGGGAAGCCATCAGTAAGGTAATTTTGATGTCCCAACGAACTTACTATTTCGAATCTTTGCGAATTCAAGTAACCCGTCTGCGGAGGCGGAGGTGAACGATGAGTGCCTTTGGTGCGCTGAAGCGCAGGTTTTCACTTTCTTCGAAGATTGAGTGGAGGTGCCATTATCTTGGTTACTCGCCCGTCGCACGCGCTTCAGAGACACCATGTTTAAATCAAGTTCTGGGGTGCGACGGGCAGTCGACGTTTCAAGAAGAGCGATAGAACCGTCAACATCAACTTCTCCCGGTTCGCAATCTTGCCGACAGCCAGGATGTGTTAAATGCGACTGACGCGAACTATCTTTCCAGACTTTGAGCATCAGGGAACGTTTTAAGGATGACGAGAGCGAACGGTTGAACGTCAATGTTCAGCCCTATACATATTACAGGCTCTCACTGCTCGGCTAGTACTATTACCGTACAGGGCAAAAACCTGGCTTATGTTCCAAGTGTTGCTTCCCACTTCCATGACGGCCTCGAGCGTCGGGACACACAGGCTTCGCAATAGACGTACAGCCCGTGTCTGACTGACATGGTGAACAATGCTCCAATGATACTCTCGCTCGCAGAGCGGTTCTCTCCAGAGCCTCCGTTGCCGAAGCCCATTCCACGCCATCGGCTGAGCCCCGAGCTCTGTCTTCCTGTGCGGCTCCCATCTATAGGTTCGTACGGTCGCTTGTCAGTTCACATTATCGCCAACGTTTCTCAAGCTTTTTTGCAGCGTGAAGCGAGCCAGGCTGCCCCCAAAGCTATCCTTCGGCAATTACGTCGCAGTCCCACACCACCCCCCAGTCCTCCACCGTCTGAAGAACCCGACGATAGTTTAATAAG
>JBBPTC010000020.1:37564-49434 GCA_038093955.1 Boletus albobrunnescens
ATTTCTCAAGCTTTTTTGCAGCGTGAAGCGAGCCAGGCTGCCCCCAAAGCTATCCTTCGGCAATTACGTCGCAGTCCCACACCACCCCCCAGTCCTCCACCGTCTGAAGAACCCGACGATAGTTTAATAAGTGAAAGACGAGATAGCATTTCGCAAAGTGCCTCTCCGACATCGCCAACCACGCCATCGGGTTGGAGCATCAGTGTACCAAAGTTCAGTTCTACCAAAACATGGAGGGAGCCCCAAGTATGCACATTTCTTCTTTAAGCTGAAATTCCTCATCGGAAACATTGACAGCCCTTTGAAGTCTTCAGAGCCATTGAGCGTAAAGACATCATGTTTCTTATGGAGGTTCGAGATAGAGCATTTCCGGTCGGTTCCCATAGTCTGTGGAATATGCGAGTGACCTAACAACGAATAGCTTCTTTTACGCAAAACGGGTGATGCTACTCCCCTGCTTCACGCCATGCGAATCGGACAATCACACAGAGATGTAGCGATAGTCCTTCTTGGCGCCTTCTCCCGTTGGATAAATCACCTTGATGATAACGACGTACAACTACCGAAGACTAGAGTTATCTTGAAAGCGCTGAGTACGAGGGACAGTTCTCACTGTCCCGTTTACTCATTTTGGACTAGGAACAAACCTCAAGCTTGCGATTGATTATGGCCTGCACAAATCACAGAGTGACCTGATAGCCTCCTTCTTGCAGACTTTGGTTATGAGTGAAGGTGACAAGTGGGTTCGAGCGCAGGTGTCCACTGTTTCGCTCGCCTTGCGGTCGGGCACAGCTGGTAAACCTGTCAACACAGCTTCCGCCGCAGTACGAAAATTTGCGACCAAGGAGTTGAGTAAGGCTGATGCGATAGCTTCCCTTGAGGATTAGTGAGTCGAAGTCCGTCCTCTGCACATATTTGGCTTTAAGATTGTGTCATTAGCGTGGCGAATGCTACGGCTGATCTTCTGCTGCTCAGTGCCTGGTCGATGGCGCTTGAAACTATTGAGGGCGAACTGATACCAGTAAGTATTCCCGCAGGAGCTTTTCCTGCACGACGTTCACATCAGTCAGTTTTATTACTTCGCACGGGATGACAGGGTTTTTAGGGCTTTTGCTGATCGCACTTATACTCATCGAAATGCAATTCACCGCCATCTGAGTCGTCGTTTGAAGTGGCAATTGCGGGTGTTGCGCCAAGTACTTGAAGGTCGTAACATTACCTATTCGGTCCGTGTAAAGTCTCCTTTATGCTCATAGCGCGCTGATGCGGTATGATAGGCCAAGATCGAGCTTCTGGCAAGCGAGCTCGACCAAGGAGAGGGTGTTTGATCAATCAAAGTGACGGGGCTCGTAATGCGTTGTATTTTCACGCGTGTCAAACTGATTGAGACTGGTTGAATGTTTGCCGAGTGCAGAAACATGCTCGTACAAGGTGCCCTCTGGACTCAAAGTTATATCCAACAGGGCGTATCGTCGAGCAAAGAACAATAGCCTCGCTACATTGTCTCTTCAGGGTACTGAGACTTGCGGCTCATGTCTTGCGAGCCTTCCACCTCTTGTCACCCTCACGCATATGTGGATGCACATGTCCATGGCATACATTGCCGCTACCCAGTGTAATAACATAGAATCCTGTTGGTATGTATACTTGAATCTATGTACAAAATCAAATGAAAGTCAAAGCAATAACTTCATATCTGTCCACCACGACCAACCCACTATTAGGGCAAGGCTGAGGAGTGCAAAAGACAGCTTGAGTTGGATGACTGTATACAACCAAATCGTGGAAAACTGAGGGCACTGGTAGTACACATGCATGAGCAATCAATTCCAAGTTCTAGCAGAGATGACTGCGCACCTGGGCTATATTCTTCAGCCAAGATCCACGGTTAACAAGCCATATCATGCGTGGCCCAACACCAAGGGAAAGCAAAAACAATCCAAGCTGTATTACCGTATTGTCCTTGTGCCGAATGGCTAATCCGTCGCTTGAAATATTTCGACTGAAAGTAACGTTTAAAACAATTTACTCACTGTAGAACATGAAGAGTGCCATGACTTGTGGTCGAGTGAGTTTGATACCATTGCTCCGAGTTATGAAACGTACTCGGGAATGTATTTATGAGTCTGTCCACGATGTCACGGAAAGACGCTTGTTTCGCGTACTGATGGTGGATCAAGCTTGTAATTTGGGCGTCGTTGTAGTACGAGATGGTTATGCATTTCCATACTCACATGTCCATCATAACGAGGAAGAAAGTGTGCGGCACGATGATCATGAGTGCATTGAAGATTTCCTCGAAGAGTGAAGATGGACCGTCAAGTTCCTCTGGATTAGTTGTCACTGGAGGTGTGGGTGTGGACGAAGATGTCGAGGGACTTTGGTTGACATCTTTGAGTCTTTCAAGCAAACCGCTCTCTCGTATCAACCGCCATCTCTCTTCTTCGGGAATTTCTACGAGAGGCTTTTGTTCTGCAGGTGATTTGGCGTTGCTCCTCCGGTTCTTTGACATGGACGGAATTGAGGTAAAGGTTGGCTCCGAGCCAAACATGTTGCTACAACCTCCTTGGTCCTGGGCTATGACTGCACGAAATGACAAGGAGAGACTACTCAGCATACTACATGCTCACGGCCAACAATTTCTGAGCGCGTTTGATATTCCCGCAACATCAAAACACCAAGAGGATGGTTCAGAGTCCGAGGAAGAATGGACAGGCCTTGGTTCTTCACCCAACAGGAGCACTTCCTCGGAGACAGCCTCAGATAGCGAACACGATGGTGTGTAATTCATCGCTCAGGGTTACATCAGATTGAGATTTTCGTAGGATTTGAAGATTTCATTGTCAGTTCATGGCGTACACCAGATGTGACGTCCGTAGAATCAGGACGGAAACAACCAGTAGCCAGCTTTTCGGCCAAGGAATTCAGGAAATCATTTATGGTATGCCGGCTTTGATGTTGCGAGCGTCATGTTAAACCTTTTGTTAGTCGTCCAAGGTATCCAACATCACCTTAAATTCCCTGCAACCCGCATCCAAGGAAAGATTGCCCGATGGAGAGTCGGACGATGAACTGTACGTCCCTCGTTACGTCGTCCGTATGAGGTGCTTCCAAAGGTCCTGATTTACTGGAAAGCACGAATGTCCAAAATGATGCCCTCCTCCATCGTTTATTGCACACGAAACTACTTTCAGGATCCCTCAATCCGGAACTTAATCTTAATCATGCTCAAAAAGGACGCGCATTGGCAGGTCGTGTCCTAGAGTTGGCAGGAGAGGCCAAGCTCGGTAAGGGTGAAAGTGTGTTCCGTCAACAACAGCGCAACAAAGCAGCAAAGCGTGTACGGGATGGCTTGAATCGGAAGCAAATGGAGCAAGATAAAAAGGCCCTTGAAGAGGTACTGTTTGCATAGTTGCACTCGATATTTTGTTGATATTGTCTCAGGCCAAAAACTTGGGAAATTATCATCCAGCTCTCAAGCGAATTTATGACTCAAACCCATCTTCTGCAACAAAGAGGAAGCGAGCCAGAGGTCTCGGAATGGGCGTCGGAAAATTTACTGGAGGAACACTCGAGCTTAGTCGAGAAGAAATCATGGCAGCGACAGGATCAAGATTACGAAATAATGGTCGGCGAATTCGCCAACGGCGACGTCAGAAATGAGCATTGGCTTCAAAAAAATGCTGGCGACTGAGGCTCCCACCAACTCATACACGCTTCGTCTACAACAATCGACTGCATAACACACAGACATCTTTAAAACGAGCATGGCGATACGCAATACACTATCACGGTTACCTCACATAAATACAAAGGTAAATTCAAACGTGGAGGGCTTGTAACCCACTACTAATGTCAGCTTCATCCTCCCCGTGTCGCATGGAGGAATGCGAAGCTGCATAATCTCTCCCCGATCGCCTGTCGTCAGAAACGGAGCTTCGTGTGTCTTTAGCCCGCGTAGTACAGGGTGAAGGACTAGACTTACTTGGAGTATTGCTGAAGCGGTCTCTCGAGAGATGCCTGACTGTAAGTCCTGTGTGACGCTCGAGAGGGCACTCTGCTTGGGGTGTATACTTCCTGCCTTCTTCGATGTCTATATTCTTCGTGCTCTCTGTATCCGCCATGGTCCCTATGACCTCCATGATCTCTGTGTGTGTCAAAGTCTCTGTGGCCCTTATGATCCCTGTATTCACTATAGTGTGGATAGTCAGCGTAGCCTCGGTACCGGTGATCTCGGTGATCACGCGGCTCTCTTTCTCCGTGGTCGCGATGCTCTCTATGATCTGGATAAAAACCATGACCCCGCCTATACGAAGGATCGGGGCGATAGCTATGGGATGAGTAACTCCTATCACGTCTGAGAGCATTCTCAGATACGAGTCATACTCTGCGAGTATATCTCACCTGTGCTGGCTGGAAGGGGGGTAAGCATCGATTCGCACGATCTGAGGTTCACTATACCCTCGATGGGATCCTCTGTCGTAGCCATCATACCTGCACACACATTTGAGAATGTAATGACACGTGAAACGACTCGCCCGCACCTATATAGTTCTCTCCCATACTCATCCTGGACCACGAATGGACCTGGACGTGTCGGCTGGGACCTTCCGCTGAAGTCTCCGACTCTGAAAGAACGTTATAATACGGGAAATAACCGGAATGTAGGCATTACCTGGTGATTTCGTTTCCGTATTCATCTTGAAATATTACATTCATCCCGCCTGGGATGATGTAGTACAGGGGGCCCCCCTTCTCGTAACCATCGGAACGACCGTGTCTATCAAAATAGCTTTCTTGATTACGGTGTGAATGGACCTGAATTCAGAAAGGAAAAGTCAGGTCTCGAAACATGGCAAAAGCGAGCATCGTGCACTACCTCATAGGGGTGGTTGCCATAGATGTCTGTTGGTGATCTTGAACCTGGTACATAACCCCCAGAGTAGTTACGTGGGAGTGGTGGTATCTGTGAGGAATTGCTCAGAATCCGCCCCATCGCTAAGTGAGAGCTCTGCGCGCACCACTCTCTCACTCGGATGCACCGAAGGTGGAGTGCGTAAGGCTTCGATAGTGTGATCACTTCCAGACGCAGACGACCTGCTATGGGCCATGACTATCGTTTCATCGGGGTTAACACGCTCCTCGTGACCACCATGGAAAGAACCCGCGTGCTGTAGTGGCGGGGAGCGATCCAACAGTCTTGGAGCGTCATGCAGCCTTCCCACATGCTCATGATGTCCACGTTCGGATAATGTCTCTGAAACAGGACTTTCAAATGCTGGTGCGAGGGGAGGCAAAGCTGGATCTATCTTGCTAGGCCGCGGATTCAGTGCGCCTCCCATCAGTGCATCGGGACTGTCGACTCTAATGTAGCTGTCTTCTGCGTCTGTTGGGGTCCGTGATGGCAGCGGAGTGAAAACCTGGTAATATAGACTTGTGAAGCAAGCCCAGGGTGTCGTGGATCAACGGGGCTGCTTACGGGTTCTCTTCGCTAAAGTTGGTGGGTTAAAGATGAGTTTGCACATGGTGCTTGACATGACTCGCCTTTGTGCTTGACCTTCTCAAGACTCGCGGCTGTGATCGCATTATAGGCTCTGGTTGAAAGTCGGCGTCCATGCCCGGTGGATAACCCTGGGGATAATCATTGTATATATCGAGGTCACCACGATGGGAGCGATTGCGAGAACCAGAGAATGCCTTGAACATGTTGAAGGGCATCCTCAAGGCGCGGGGACTCGAAGGCTGATGTGTGCTAGCAGTCGCCCGGTTTAAGAATGTATGGTGTGTGAGCACGAGGTAGCCGTATGGCTGGGCGTGGCGACGAATGAGAGATATCAGCCATGGTTGATTATCATACGTATGTGCTAATGAACGCAACAACGAGGCCCAACAACGGGTATTCTAACGCTAACGAATAGATTTCATGTCCTCCGCTGCCATACAATCTCATTCGTACCAGGAAACCCTTGGACCGTGTCAACCTTGGAATTTTGACACGAATCTTTAAGATGGATATTTAAAGGTCCCGAGCGCAAGATTGGCTCCATATCCCCGCTCGACCACTTGACACGCCACAGCGAGCTGTGTCCCACTAGGACATCAGGCCGCTCAAAGTGCCGCCTTGATGCTGAAGTTGCTTCACCTGTCCAAGAGCCTGAGCGACTTTACCAATCGCTTCCGCGGTTACTGAAACACTCGACGGATCCAAGAGACTGGGGTTGGTGCACGTCATAGTAAGTCTCTCAGACAATGTTCCGAGCGCGAACTCCAGTGCCTGGATAGATGCATCGAGAGGTAGTACGGAAGGTGCTGGTACAGCAGCGATCTGACCATCATGATAAGCATTTCATTTTGAGAAGATCGTATGGGTACTTACCAGTTGAGTACTTCTCAGTTCGGAACCCGTCCGGAGGGGAAGATCCAGGGACAGCTGTTTGCGGCGTCAAAGGAAAATTCCGTACGACTATAATAGAATTACCTTGGGGGTCTGAGGGGGTGGATCAAGAGTAGGAAGTTGAATTGGCTGTGGGCTGTTTTGAGAAATAGGTTTGCTTCTGTCGGATTGTCCTGGTTGCTGTAAGCCCCTAGTTTGCCCATGTTCAAGTGTCGAGGTTGCTGCCAAAACGGGGACAAGACGCTGCCATCCTTCTGAGTCCTCGGTAATGTATACAGTCCCACATATGACACATTCCTGTCATAAATACATTATACGCAATGACCAAGTTTGCGAGATCGTCACGAACCTTGCGCGGATCTTTGTCAATGCCTGTCTTTGGTGGCCTGACAAGCGGGACACCATGACATCGGGTGTTGGGACACTCTTCTGCTAGCATTGCCCATCCCTTTAGCAAGCACTTCCCAATTTCAGTCGACGCCTGATCTGACTGCTGGCGACGTCGAATCATATCCTCAGTCTCGATTGGAGGGGCGAAGGTAGGTGAACTCAAGGTGCTGGAGAACTCCGTCGGCGGTGTAGATGGTCGTGATCCAGGTGACGTAGAAGGAACGGTTGAGGACGATTGAGACTCCATTCCGTCACTCCTGGATGACTGAGCTTTATTGCAGGGGTAATTCCTCTAGTAACGTGATAGCAAAGGACCGGCTCACCTTTTGGAGGACCGTCGCAGTTGGCACAGCAGCGAACGATAGGTCGTTGGCCGTCCGGCGATCTCAGCAGCGGCACTCCTCTGCAAGAAGGCGCAGGACAAAGGGAATCTGTGAGCACCTGGAATATCATTCATTCCCGTGAGTAGGACCTCGCAGAGGGGAAAGGCACAAAGCCTCGTACCCATCCTTTCAACATGTACTCTCCGAGTGCATTGGAGACATCAACTTTGCTCATATTGCTGGGTCTAGAGACAGAATTGGTACAGGCGGTGGGCAGTCCGGGCGTCTGATAAGCATTAAATAAATCAGTTCGCGTGGTGAGCGAGAAGGAAAAAGAATGCATACAGATCCTGGAACTGCGCCTACTAGTCTTGACCGTCCAAGCCCAAGCACTGGCGCTGCTCAGGCAGGCGGTGCGATAAGTGTCTAAGAGCACGTGACACCCTCGGACCGTACCTAGTCAAAGGGCCACGTTAGACAGTCGCGTCACTTGCTACATAGTACACTCAAAGTTCGAACCTCTTTCGCGTCATGAAATGGCCAAAACAATGGCCAATATCACTCACAGTCTATCTTTTGACAGTTCTCGAGAGCCCCATCTTTGCTCGAGCATCTGCTGCTAGGCCGAGTTTGTGGACCAGTCAGCGGAAGCAGACGTCCCGGTGCGTCTTTGACTCCATGATCTGTTGGGAGACCCACGCGTAACACCATGTAGGAATGCCACTCGCGATCTGTGGTATCATGGTTTCAACAACTACATGTCGAGGGGTACGTTTTTAATGTTTGCTCGCTCAATGACTTTTACCCAACGCGAGCCGTAGCTTTTCCGCTTGATGAGGTGACTTGGTTTCAATAGCGGATCAACTGTACGATATTGACTGATGCAAGTTGTTGCCACTATCCTGCACAGGGAGAGGTCCGGACTGGGAAAACCCGTATGGTTGTCTCTCATGTAGAGAGCGACGCTAATAACGACATAGAGCGAACATAGCGTTCAATGATGTGTCCGGAAATTTCTCGCTGACACTTGTTGATGTATTGGACACCCTGGTTGTGCTCGACGATCCACCAGGCTTCCAAGACGCGGTCAAAAATGTCATCGATTGGGTTTCTTTCGACGTAAACACAAAACCACAAGTATTCGAAACCACAATTCGTGTCCTCGGTGGCCTCCTGTCTGGGCACATATTTGCCAGCGAGCCAGGCCAACCATTTTATCTTCCATGGTACCGTGGACAACTTTTGAACATGGCTTACGACCTCGGTAAGCGATTGTTGCCTGCATTTGCGACTCCAACTGGGCTTCCGTACGCTAGAGTAAGTACTACTTGCGTTAGTCTGACATGGAGTTCACGTTTTCTTAGATTAATCTTCGCCATGGTGTTCAGAGGGGGGAATCTCTAGATACTTGTTGGTCATTTCTGTGTTTCAACGGCAACGTCTCATTCGATGATAGGTACCGCTGGGGCGGGTTCTTTGATACTGGAGTTTGCTACGTTGAGTAGACTCACTGGAGATGAGCGCTTCGAGAAAGTTGCCTACAAAGCGTATTTTGCATTATGGAACCGCAGATCAAGCCTTGGCTTGGTGGCCAACACCATCAACATTTGGACTGGGGTCAGTGCTAACTCCTCCCGCCTTTTTAGTACTTATTTTGGTCTAGTTATGGACGCCTCCAGAGATCACGGGAATCGGTGCTGGCATAGATTCTTTCTACGAATATGCGCTGAAATGGTACATTATAAGTGGTGTGTTACCTGCAACATTACTTTTTGTTGAGTTCTTTCATCATTATTATGTCACAGGGGAAGTCGAATTCTTGGATGTCTGGCAAGAAGGATATGCAGCAGTCATGCGATATGTTCGTTCCCTTGACGGTCACTCGGTAAGACTATGGTTTTCCTCTTCTCGCTCTCACCATTGATCGTTTTCAGTACCGTATTGTCAACCCACATACTGGGGACCAGGTCTATTCAACGATAGATTCACTCTCCGCCTTCTGGCCAGGTTTGCAGGTTCTTGGTGGGGATATTGCTAATGCCATCAAGTCTCATTTGATTTGTGAGCACCCGCATAACATAATATTTACTTGGCGTTCTAATCCTTGTCTAGATTGGAACATATGGAGACGACATTCAGGATTGCCTGAAGTGTGGGATGCACACGTTATGCAGGCGACATCATTTCAATATCCCCTTCGCCCCGAATTTATCGAATCCACTTGGTACCTCTACAGGGTATGTAACGGTGGAACCATCCAAACCCGCTTTGGCTCACACACGAGTCAGGCCACTCGAGACACCTACTACCTCGATGTCGGAGAGCGCGTTCTGAAGGATCTTACCATCAGAGCAAAGGTAGACTGTGGACTCGCGGGAATCAAAGACTTACGCACCAACGCAAGGGACGACAGGATGGAATCATTTGCGCTTTCCGAAACCCTGAAGGTACTCGCTCCCCCCGTTACAAAGACATTTATGAATCTGACCATGTATCTCAGTATCTGTACCTTCTTTTTGATGAAGAGAATCGACTGAATAGTGATGATTCCCATTATGTGATGAGCACGGAGGGTCATATTCTTTCCCTTCCAAGGCATGCTCTCAGACCTATGTCAGCCGCGCGTCGAAGGCTTCGCAGGGAGGAAAATCTCCAATGCCCTGCATATCATCCTTTCCAAGGGTTCGTCCCGAATGGTGTAGTAGCTGGTCTTCTACGCGGAGTGGGCTCGCGCCCCGACATTGACTATGCAAGAGAGCTGACCGGTCTGAGACCTCAGCCATTGGATGAACACCATTGGTCTCCTGAGGGGTGGTGTGCCTTTCCCCAAGTTGAACCATTTGTAAGAGCTTGTTGGGCTATTTGACTCTTGACTCTGAAATTCTGGCAGACATATGATTTTATCATGTCCCCCGGGGGGCGTGCAGTCGCAGAAGACCTAAATCCAGGAATCCAAAAGTTGCAACTTGTCGCAGATGGATTTTTACTCCAGAATATCACTGGGATACGAGCTCATGTTGTCAGTCGCCTCGATGGGAAAGGATATGACATCACCAAACGTGAGTGGACCTATTTGTCTCGTCAAGATTGACGCTCAGTTCCGTGCACTAGTCGGCCCACACTCTGTTCGGACAGGCCAGTTGGTCTATATCAACGATACAGCACTGCTCTTGCCGGAAGATGGGTCTTGGATCCCACATATCCCTGACGTCCGTTTGCGGATATTCCTTGACACCATGGACCCTATGCTTCCAACCCGTCCTGGGATGGTAGAATTGAATGCCGAATTTCAAATAAATGCTCACACTGCTACATTTGGTGCAGACGTGACCGTGGCAAGGAGGACAGAATCGCTAGTATTTGGGCGCCCTGAGGGAGTCCGGATTCGGGGAGACACAAGCAATTTGCTGGGATGTCATCCTTTTGATCAAGACTTCGCTGGCGATGCTGCGTTCGTATGGAGGGGTGGTTGCACCTTCCTAGAAAAGCTCATCTATGCTCGGGATGCTGGTGCTTCTGGGGTCATCGTAGTCAACACTGACGATACTCCCATCAATCCTTCGGCTAGTTCAGACGAGGTAGCAGCAGCGGGCGAGCTTCACGATGTTGCACTCGTACTGTTACCGCATACGGCAGGGAAGAACGTCGCTGCTATGGTCGATGCTTCTGGCATGTTTGGATATGGCAATGTTTTATTTTCCGTCGACCCGGTCGGATGGTCTGGTCAACCAAAGGCTGAGGGAGACAAGTATAGTGATCAAGGAGGCCGCACCCCACATGTACTGTACATCAACGGACATCCCCTGCTGAATACCCGGCTGTTGATATAATGTTATTTTACTAGACCACTAGGGCCACAAGGGTTGCAGCGGTCAATCGCAAATTTATTCATTGCATCGGTAAACGTGGGGACGATACGTTGTGCATGCCTCTGTATGTATACATATACGCGCTCTTACCCTGCGCATAACTGTCGCCCTTACTCTCGACATGGACATTTCGTCGAGCATCCCTTGTCGGATAAATACCGGTCCCCAGTATGATCTGAGGAGCGCTGATCTACTTCCGGAGAACAACACGGACGTCCCAACCTGCAGAGACGCATTTGAGGCCACAGGCCGAGCGGGTGCACAGCGCCATGATATCGGGGAGCAGTCGCGGAGACAGCAGCACTGAAACAGGCACGTAGTAAGCCAGAAAAGCACCGCGAACCACCGAGTCGTGAAAACGGAACAGTGACCGAGTTGAGAGTAGTCAATACGGGCACTTACTACTGCCGACGTGCGTCCAGAGCCCACCAACTTTCTGTGAACTCGATCATTCAATGACCTACCACGAGTTGGCGGCCCAGCATACCACTCAGTTTCTATATGGTAGCAACAACGCTTAGCTTGACCAGCGGAGACCCGGGTATTGACTCACATACTATCCCTACCGGCCTTCGTCGCAGCCAACAAGCAAATACACTATATCGACACTATCTACAAACAATCGATTGAATGGTGCAAGATGGACCCAGCAACAAATAATAGGATTTCAACGCGCCAGTCGGTGGAGTTATTCCTGAATGATCGAATAAACAGGATCCTCGATGGTCCAGTTCTTCCGCAATGCCGATACTTCAACAATAAACAAGTACTCCAAAATGTTCCCGCCTTGCATACGGACAAGTGAACCTGCCGCACTGGCGGAGCCACCTGGGTAAGATGGAACTGAGCAACGTGTCAGCGTGGAGGCTGTACACAAGCGCACCAGTAGCGATA
>JBBPTC010000021.1:28597-40613 GCA_038093955.1 Boletus albobrunnescens
CTTTTTTTTCTTTTTTCTTTTCTTTCGGCTTCTTCCATCGCGTTCGGTATACCCCCATTCCTTTGTTCGGTTGCGAGTCAGAGCAGTGATAGGCTCCCCCACTGGATACCTATTGATTACCCAACCATTGACTTTGCTGATCAGTTCTGTGTAGCCAATCTGAACATGTAGCCATCCTTCATCTCACGCTTTACACATATATTGTAGCTTTGGCTTTCTTCTCACAAATCGCTGTAGCCCTAGTCATTCACTCGACTGAAACACTTGACGGCCTTGCGCCTGCCACACGTCCACATGTCACAGGCCGGTGCTCGGCTATATGAGATGAAACATCTTTAAGTTCGCAAAGTTCAAGTTTTTTCCATCCCGTCTTGACTATGCTGTTCTCATGCTGAGCATGATCAGCCGCGGATCAGCAGTTCCTATTCCCATCGCGCCACTGTCTCCCGTTCGCACGTTCCATGACACGAGACTGAAAATCTCAAGTCGAGGCACTGTTCCCAAACCACCTCGCGACTCCAAGACTGCAGGGAACCTCGGTTTGCATCGTAATATTCCTATAGCAACGTAATTGGTTCCCCTTCTTACAGGAACCTCAAGAAGGGCTTCAAGAAGGGTATCGAGTCCAGATCTCTCTAGCGATCGCAGTCCTCACAGGTACTTGATACAGCTCCAACGTTGACTGTTTGATTGCCAGGCGATGCGCGGGGGGATGGCGTGTACAGAAGCTGTTGTATCGCCCTTTGGGACACGCGTCGAAACGGGTGAGAGTATCCACCTTCATCTGCCCACGAGCCGTCGGCCAAATTTCCCGGATCTCATTCTGGATATCGTTTCTTGCAATTCAGTGCTTATTCTAGTCAGCGTTGGTGCATCACTCGAGTCACCGACATTTGATTGCGCCAGCCTTGGTTCCCATTGTCGAGGGAGTCACTGGTCTGAGTCAGGTCAACAGGCTAAATATCCGAATCGAGCCATACGTCTCTTCGGTTCTCATGATTAGTGGCACGGCACATCCGGTACGATCATACTTTGGAATCAATCTTCCCATCTTCGCATGAGCACTCTGTCTGACAAGGTCACCTTCTCCGCCGCAATGACGCCGCAGCCTGATCTGGAAGACAGCGTATGACGTTATCGCTTGGCAACTCTGTCAACGAAGTTCCTGTACCGACCCGGAAAAAAAAAAAAAAAAAGTGGGACCTTGGCTTGCTAACAGAGTAGGAGTTCGAGGTGGCAAAGCACACACCATGACCTTCCTACGTCGATGACACCCTCTACCTCACTATCGATTGGCACTGGATGCAGTTCCGCATTGGTGCCATCGTCAGCTGCACCCCCTTGGCTGGCCCATCAGTCGTCCCGGTGTCGGTACGGAGGAATATGAGAGCATGCCCTGACAGCACGGGGCGATGACTGGATAATGTCGATCAAATCACGGCTCGTCTCTGCACAGCGTCGATGCATCCTTGCAATATTAGACACTCAAGCACTGGCTGTACAGTTACCTCACTGAGGCGGTATTCACCGCTAAGCTTGACAGTACTCTCTTCAGGTTTTGCATTGCAATTTTCAAGCTTCGCCTAACTGGGCCAGCACTGCCTTGGATCTTGTCGACTATGGGTTGCCAGTATAGCCTCATGCTGGGAAGTAACTAGAGATTTGAGAACCTGGAAACTCACTGGGTCTCATCAGATCTTGAAACATTCATCAAATCATGCGATGATAAATCGGGGGATCCAACCATTGTTTATGCTTCTATGGTTGGTCTATTGCTCAATGCTTGACCTCACATGGGAGTGCAAGAATTTTGGCCATGATACTTCAGCAGTCGAATGGCGATGATGAAATGCATCTCAGGTGGAGCAGCAAACGACTTGGGACTGCATGCTGACGTTCAAAAACAGTAACACCATGCTTACTTACACTTGAATAGAAGGAGAGCAGCCCTATACGTTGATACATTCCCTGATGGCTTGTGAACGAGATAGCAAACCTGATATTGATATCGATAGGGATGCAGCCTTGTATGTTAATGCGTTCTCCAATGATGGTGAAGAAGATGAGGTTGATGTTTTCTGACATTATTATTTCTCTCTTTTGGACGTTCAACAATACGATGAGGATGAGCGCATATCTTGTTTTGCGACACGCGACGGACACTGGGCGGTGTGGTATTCGGGGTCCGTACTTACCTGTACCTGCTGAAAACCCGTACGCGTGAGTTTTACCTGCGGGTCAGTGCAAACGGGCGCGAGAGGTCAAGGTCAAGGTCAGTGTGGACGGGTGATGGTAAAGGCACAACGCGCACACAATGGCGTGCGTCGTACTGTCGCCGCGGCACTTTCACGATGATACTGCAGGCAAGGCCAGATGGGTGAGGGCAAGGCAACAGGCAAGAGCGACGGCACAACGCGCGCAATCGCATAGGGTGAGGGCGAGGGCGGTGCGGAGCCACGCCTCTCGCTGGCACTGTCCGCTCCTCGAAGTGGTCTGCGCCGCCTTGCGGTGCCACGCACCTTCTCGTTCGACTCGCCACTAGTCGCGCTCATCCGACGGCGTCGCCTCCCCCGCACCGTCACGTTAGGTAGGCCCGCTCGTCATAATCGTATTAGACTAGACTAGAAAAAGGCAACAAGCTCGATCTGAGCACGTACAATTTCTAACGACAGACCTGGTCCCTCCAGGGTCCAGGTACATTATACCCCCTCGAGACACTTTTCAATGGTTTCTACAACCGCAAGGTTCTCGAGTGCAGCTGCAACTCGTTCCTTGTCATTAAGTTGCTTGTTCACTAAATAAAGGACAAGTTTCGAACGGTGCTTGTACTGTTTATGGGGGAAAGCACACCTGCCAGCTCGCTCTGATGGGAACCGGGCCTTACCCTGAGGTCGACCTTGAACCTCGGCGGGAGACTGCGCAATAGTCTCACCCTGATACATAGCCCTGAGGGACGGCAATAATGAGCCTGCATCGACGGTGAGATGAAAAAATTCGACTCTACCGATGAGTGTAGACATGCCACAATGCGGGACAGTTGGTGTGAACTCGACGACGATGTGATTGTCTCCAATCTCAATTTGTCCGGCGGATACCACCCGAAGTTCCTCCAAGCTGTTCGGATGTTCGGGGTCAGAGATGGATCTTATGAGCTCTGGGGAGAGGGTAAATTATTCTTTTTTACAATTGGTTCGAGCGGAATTACCGAACACCTCGTCCTGGTCGATCAGTTCAACGTCGGTATTGTCGCTCCTTTCCTCGTCGTCATCATCCACCCAAAGAGATTGACCGGCTTCAAAACGTGACTTTCTGGAGGACTTGCGCGATACATATATGGTTGGATTTGCGTTGAACATTTGGGGATTCGTGGTCGTCGGTACGGACATGCGCGCTATCACAGAGTCATGTCGGTAATAAAACATCTAGGGGTGTCACGCTAGTGGCTCGTGTCACATCGTCACGTGATCTCAGGCTATTTTGTGACGCAACGAACCTGCCATACGCGTCAATTAGCTGAGTTCTCCTTTTTGGATTTCGTGTTCAGGGTCTTCTTCTAGCTGCACTCGACTTTCAAGTTGTCCCTGTCTCCCTTGGAAATCTCTCTGTAGAATATGCCACCAAAGGTTTTTCACCTCCCCCTTGTGTCCTCTTTTGAATTCGCACTTATTACCCGCGCAGCGTAAGCGTGCGGAGGCAGACACCGCTGCTGAGGGCCCCACAACGCGATCGAGCAAGAAATCATCCAGAACGAGTAAGGCCCAAGTTATTCAGGGTCGTGTATAGTGCTGGACAAACCGTCTTTGCAGCCAGGCAAAAAAATGGTGCGGCCGACGTAACGGACAAGGCGGGTACATCGTGCGTGATTTTTGCTGCCTCTGTGATGCGGCGAACCGAGAGTCATTTACCACGGTCAACTCAGCAACGTCGTAGAGGTCAGTGTCATCTTTTTGCTTGGTGAAATCCCTCGGTCGTTCAACGCATATACACAGCCTCCATCCAGGAATACTAGAGCAAAGGGAAAGACGAGTGCGGTAGCTAATCGAGCCCGAGGGGCAAAGCCACGGTAGGTCTCTTGCCATGTGTACACAGTTGCCAGGTTAATTTTCGCGGCCTAGAATTGATGACGTAAGTTCTCCAGACCGGTTAACTAAAATACCTCCCTAGTCAATTTGCCACCGCGACAGGAACCCCTCAACTCTACCACGAGCCACCAGCAGAGCGAGTAAGTCAGCCTTTGCCCCATCTAATCCCCCACCGCCACTTCTTGGCCACTTTATATCTACCACTTCAACCGGGGTGATCAGTCCAGATATTGCCTGGTTACCTCTCCGCATGCGCCTCTCGTCCTTACTGTGTTGCGTTTCTAACAAACTCGAACTTAGTGATGAGTTGGTTACACCCAAACAAGCTCTTGTACGTTTTATCGCGTGTACCAATGTACTATTATTGACACTTGCCACCAACATAGTCAACTGGATCAACCAAGCCAGAGTATACACAACAACGAGCACAAGCGCTCTTCAAGTGTTTTGCAGATGATGACAATCCTGATGTCATAGGGCCAGGAGGTGTGGAGAGACTATGCACCGAGGCTGGTATACCTTTGGAAGGTGCCCAGCCGCTCCTCTTGGCATGGCAATTCAAAGCCCGGGAGATGGCCAAAGTCAGTCGTTCTGAGTGGCTTCAGGGCACTGAGGCTCTTAAGTACGTGTGAACTGCTCCACTTTGGCTTGGCTGACCGTGTACATAAGAATCTCGTCATTAACGGTCTTGGCAACTGCGCTGAGGGAGTTGGATGACCTGATCGTCCACGACAAGCAACTGATAACGCAATCTCCCGTTAGGAAACGGGATGTAGCCGACTCTCATGAACTCTACAACAAAACCCGCTATTTGCAGTATGCGTCGAATCGCAATGCTGCCTTCACAGAGTTATATCAGTTTTGTTTCACGCTTTCTAAACCTCCGTGGGTACATAGTACGTTCCCGCCACTCGTACTGATTCTCTTGTCCCAGACAAAGTAGGAATTTAGACATAGAGGTAGGCAACTTCAGACTGGCCGTGTTTCGCTTATCCTCATACGCGACTAGACGGCTATGGTGCTGTGGTCTGTGCTGCTGGCTCCGCGATATCCGATCATAAATGAGTTGACTGAATTTCTGAACGTGAGTGTGGCGGTTTCCCTCAAGTTGTTGTTCTAACTCTCAGCAGAAAAGCGGGTCCTATAAAGGCGCCAACAAAGATATTTGGAATATGGTGATCCTTTCGGTGGTACAGGTTGCAGGTGCTGGTATTCATCAAAGTTGTTAGGTACATGAATTCTGCCAGACGATCAACGGGGAACTCAGCAACTACGAAGCCGACGGGGTACGTTCCTTTTCTATACGTTCATCGTCTCCCCAAACGCGTTTTTCCAGGCCTGGCCAACCATGCTGGATGATTTTGTTGTGTGGAAGAAGGATAGGATGACACGTTCCACAGGTGATACGCCACGATGATCCCGGGATATGGACTAGGTATAGCGCTTGCTTAATATCTTGCATGCAGTGACTAGCATTTCCGTTCGTGTTACTGAATAACATCACGTCTGCATCTACTGGGGAGGAGATCCTTGTCTCTACTGTGGCGTACTAGAGGGCGACAGTGGCCGTTTCTTTCTCGTCGGGGTGAGAGGGTCGTGCATTGGGGGCGAAATGTAGTGGAGGTAGTGGGCGTGCTTCGTTTGCCCTGCGCTTCCTGTCAAGGTCAAAGCGCGACGCTCGCTTGTTTGGACGAGGGATGAAGACGACCTCGTGAGGGAGGGGCGGAAGACCCAGGGACGCCCGGACTGCCGCCCACCTGCCGTGTATGCGATTGAGACGAGGGGTAGTGGGAGGATCGGGGTTCAGGTTGGGTTGAGCGGGCTCAAGATTAGTCGGCAAGTTCGAGGAGCGAAGGGACGATGTGACCCGTCGAACGAGTCCAGCTAAGAGACAGAGGAGAAAGAGGAGCGCAACGAGTCGAACGAGTTTGGTTTGGTACCCGTGTTGGCCAGCCATGACATGGTTGCTGCTCAAGGATTGCGTGGGCACACAATACAGAACCTTCCTTCCTTCATTGGTCAGCTCATCACATCCCACAATTCAAAAAAATCGCCAACACGTCCACCACCCACTCAGAAGTCATCCACCTCAACTGGCCGTACTCCTTGCATCTTTTCCATAGCCTCTTTCAGTTCCGTCTCAGCAAAAACAGCCGCCTCCTTCGCAACCATAAGCTTCTTCTCAAGCTCGTCCGCGCTCATCGACCTCAGTTTGCCAGCCCTCTCGACCATCCCGATGCTGTCGAACCGCTTCAAAGTATTTCCGACGCGAGGCATAAACGCGTGACGATCCCAACCACTGTCGTTGAATGCAAGCACAGCGCGGACGGCCGCTGTGTTGATGTCGCGATGAAGTTCCTCGAGTTTTGACAGTTGAACCTCCATCCAGCGGGCACGGCGCTCAAGGGCGAGCGTTAGCGCGGCGACCTCATCCTCCTTGCCCGCTGTATCATCACCTGTGTCGTCCAGGAAGTCATCGCCTTTCAGCATGTCCCTGAGGACGCCATCAAAAGATGAGCTGTCATCCCATGTAGTGCGGGGAAGAAGGCGTAATAGATCAGAAATTGTTTGGGTCAGTGTCTCAAGCAGCTGCTGGAAGGAAGATACTGCGTTGTCGATAGAACCAGAAGGCATGTTGGTAGCAAACGACCCGCCGCCGACCGAGAGAGCTGATAAGGCATGAACCAAAGGGCCATACTCCAAGGGCATCTTTGAAGCAGGATTGATCTTTTGCATGTCAAAGAACGGGTGGTTGGGAAGGTCCATAGATGGATACCTGACGTCCAACTCGTCCAAAACATCCGCAAGCGATGCTCGTTCGATTGGGGGCGTTCGATCGAGGGACTCTGCCCGAGACACACCTGGACTCGCTGGTGCGGCCTCAGTGCCTCTGCCAGTAGGTGCTACTGGCGTCTCTGAGGCGGCGACAGATGGCCCAGCCGACATCTCGTCGGTAGCGACTTCATTGTCCTTGGGAATTCTGATGGGACGAGCAACCGGTTTGTTCTTCTTGGGCAGCTTTGAGCGAATGGGAGCCTGGATGACTGGCTCGGGTGCCTTGGGGGGACCAGCCATTTGCCTTTCAATGCCACTCTTTTTTGGCGTTGTAGGAGCCTTGGAACCCCCGCCTGCTTTCCCCTGCCCCCTCGTCCTCTCTTTCTCCTCTTTCTCAGCTTCTGCATGTTTCTCCTGTTGTGCTTTCGCCCTCTCGGCTTGTGTGGCTTTCTCCTTCTCAAGCTTCTCTTGCTCCGCCCTTTCTCTCTCCGCCCTCTCTGTCTTTTCTTTAACCTCCCTTAAAGCAGCTAACCTTTCCTGCTCCATGGCCTTCTCCTGAACAAGACGTGACTTCTCAGCGGCACGTGCGGCAGCCTTCTCCTGTGCTGCTTTCTGTCGCTCGAATGCACGTTCAGCAGCAGCAGCTTTCTTGGCAGCCTTGCGCTCCACTTTTTCTTGCTGCTTACTAGCATCTTCCGGCTTCAATACATCGCCGGCCAACATTTGAACTTCGGAGGGGGTCACTGGAGTCGCGGGGCTGTCGGCCACCGTACCAAGGGCCGGAAATTCCGCAGAAGATAGAGTAGGCAATGGGGAGGGCGGAATGAAAGCCGGGGCTGGGAACGCGCGTAGAAACCAAAGGTAGCAAAGAAAGATTCGTCAGTATCATCGTACCAGACGATCAGGAACAAAAGTGGGGGAGGGACCAGGGATAATAAGCATGAAGGAGCGAATGGAGTGCGCATGAGTATCGATAGATTTGGATATAAGTTGGGAAGTGTCATGAATGGTCGGCGTCACCATCACGAATAAATAGTAATACGTCTCCTGCAGCTTCACGAATTCATGGCACGACAAGTGAATGATGACGAGGAAAGAGGGAAGGGGATCAAGAGCGACGCATTCATGCAACAATTATGGTCGTTGATAATATTTCCGCACTGAAAGCACGGCACTCGGTACTCTGACCTGGGGCTCCCTCCCCTAGACAAAGGAAGGACACTCACTGTTAATGACTGGCGGTTGAGTTTTAGAGAAGTCTGCTTGCGGTTCGGCACCGTTATGGTTTCCGGCGTGGTGAATGGGAAGACCCTGAGGATGTCCTAATCCGGGAGGAGGCCCAATGGTCGTGTGTGATGGCACATGGTTCGTACCGACAGCTGATGGAACTGAGGTATAGGATGTATTGGGGTTCGTGGAGATCGCGGAGGGAAGCACGGGTGACGCAAATCGGGCAGACATGATCGCTGGATCATTAAATGGCTGGTTCTGTGCATATGAATAATGTTGTTGCTGATCTATACCTTAGCAGGGATAAAAAATGGTTCAACAAGAGGAAACATCGTAGCAGTACGAAGGAAGAAATCGTCAATGTTTGTAGTGACTCCTCATACGAAAAGAAGCCTCCTACCAGGGGGACCGTTGGGTATGACACTGGCTCGCTCACGACTGGACTGGATGAACTCGCGAAGCTGCGCTTCACTAACGATGTTATGATCAAAAGGCTGGAAGCGCGCATGCTGATGCTGTGATTGGGACTGCGAATGGGACTGTGCAGCGGGGACGTGTTGCGCCAACGATGAGTTTGTATACCCATGTTCAATATGCGAGGGTAAATTCCAGTGAGGTTGAGCCGAAGACGTAGTCTCACTAGAAAAGAAAGAGTGGTGGCTATCACTCGCGCTAAGCGGAGAGGCGGGGTTGACAGGGGATGATGCAGCAGTGGACCCCTGGCGACCTCGCGCGAATCCGAACCTTGACATCTTCCTTTCCTCGTCAGCAAACGGAGACTTCCTGGAACTGGACGAGGCTCCTTGAGGGGACGCAATTGGATCCTCACTGACCTCCCCAAACGGATTAAACGAGCCGACGTAACTAGATCCACCCATCGACGAACGCTCGACAGGTGCACCACACAGGGAGAGAGAATCATATGTTGACCGACTGGGATTCTGTGGGTATGTAAGACTAGATGGTACCATGGACGCTCGTGGGTGATGCGGTTGGGCCGGTGGCTTTGATGGGCGCAGGGCGGGAAACATATCCATGAAACCGCCTGTCAGAGGTGTATTCGCTTCAGCCTCCAGATCAGGGAGTGGAATGTCCACGGTAAGATCTTCTCCAGCAAGTTTGGGATCCAAGTTGAAACTGAACCCGCCAAATTCGTTGTCTTCTCCTGACACCAACCTAAGCGTTCGATCAAGATCTGGAAAGATGCTGACACTCGAAACGGAAGGTGCATTCTGCCGTCGAGACTTCACATCGTCAAGAAGGGCTTGGGCGGCAGTGGATATTTGGTAAGTGGACTGCGAGGGGCTGATTCCTGGGGGAGTGAGAGGGTCCATCTTACGAGAAGGCAGAGGTAGGCCAGGTGGTCCAGGAAGGCCAGGAAGGATATCTGGTATGCCCTGGGAAACAGGTGGAGCGGACCGCTCGGATTCAGTTGATCGCGGTCGAACTGGAGAAACATCCTGAGAGCCCGAACCAACGTCAGAATCTACTGCCAAAGAAGGAGCAGGAGAGATAGATGGTTGTGGGGCACTTGGCTCTTTAGTGCGCAATGATTTGACTTCCAGGGGAGTGGCAGACCGCTGAGGTAATGTAATAGCAGCTGGCGTCGGAGGGCGCGAAGATGTGATCGACGGCGTTTTCGTACTCCCTGCCATAGATGCACCTTTCCGGTCATGATGCGAGCGACTCGAAGGCTTTGTGTCAGAAGCAGTGCCAACATTACGAGACTGACGTTGACCACCCCTTCTATTTGGCCGTTGCGTGGCTACAATAGAAGACTGTGTAGAAGCAGTGGCCGATGGAAACTGCGTTGCCTTACAACCCCATGCCGCGGCACGCGGCAAAGCTCCTGCAAACTAATTAGACTATGGACGTAAAACTTGGGTTAGATTGTCTTACCATCTCCTTCCTTGGTGGTACGCGAGATACTTTCCGTATCCTTGATCGTGTGCTTGCTAAGACAGATGAATGACGATCGTAATAAACGTGAAGAACGAAACTCACAGAGTAGTAAGATCCTCCTTTGTGAAGCAATCTTTCTCGTCTCCCCATTCATGCAGGTTCATGCAAGTGTGATCTGTGCAACTGACTCCACGGAGAAATGCCATGCAGTATTTCGTCGTTCCATAACTCGCCCGCATGACCTCGCGACCTCCTCCAGGGGAAGGGGCACCATCGACCGTCGAAATACACCTAGCTGCATCCTCGCGGCGGTGGTATGTGATATAGAGACCAAGCACCGGTGTACCACCGCCTGATGGGGTACGCTTGACCAGCAAGATCTTGGATATCTTGCCATACTGGCCAAAGTAGTCATTCGAACGCAGCGTGGGGATAAGCTAAATCACACCTGTTAAGTTGATCTGGTTAAATGAATGATCTGCCTACCTCCTCTTTGGCAAATCGAGGACCAATCCCAACAACATACACAACGCTGCGTTGAACCACGCGGACGTTGGCGAGGTAGCGACGCCCTAATGCCTCTAGCTCCTTGCGTTCGCGCTCACGCTGCTTTTTCTGCTGTGTGAGGCGCTTGTGACTGAATGGGTGCACGACGGAATGAATCAAGGGAGCGAGATCGAGGCAAAGACACATACTCCTCCTTTGCAATAGCCTTAAATTGGACGGCTTCATCAGTGTACTCCCTTCGACAAGCGGGGCAGCGACCGTTAAGGTTCTGCTTAATGTGATGCCAGCAGAAGCGGCAAATCTGGTGAAGAAGTAACGGTGTAGGATTTCATAAATGCTACGCAATAATTCATACCTGGTAGCCACAGACACATGGCTTGAAATTGAGGTCTGAAATATCCATCTCCTCAAGACAAAGGGGACATTCGGCATCATCCTATGATGATCGAGCCGAGATGATTGCCTGTAATACGAGTGAACATCGGCAAATGACTTACTGCGTCGTCGTCACTCCAGTACGCGTCCTGAACGCCTGCCAGGACATGGGACTTTGACTGATGTGCGGAGAAGCCTGCGTGAACGACGGGCGCTGGCAAGGATGGATGGCCGAGTAGTCTTGTTGACGACATTGCGCTGTGTGCGAAACAAGTGCTGTGGTGAATGCGACAGGCGATGAGAACGAGGAGGAAGGGTGTTGGCAAGATGCGAAACGAGGTCAAAACCTACAAACGTGACGCACGAGGCCATCGGTTGTTTCCACTTTCCCACGCCCTGCCTATATTTGGTCTTGTTTGTCCCTGGTGGCGAAGTTCTACATTTAATTAATTTTTTTTCTCGGATTTATGCTATAATGTTGGCTCGTCTGCTGGTCCGCTGGTCGCGCTCCCCCATCGCGACCCATGCACACGCCAGGGCATTCCGTGCGACGCCGCTGGCCCGCGCACACAGTGCCGCCGCCGTCTTGAAGCCCACATTGGCACCCGCAGTGTTTGCACATGAGCACCAAGTCGATGAAAGCACCAACCGTGCACACTTCTCGTTGACAAGGTTCGCCGACGCACCCATATCAAACAAGTCCAAGATGGCAATTCCGCACGAGTACGCATGCTTCAGTCGTTATTCGGCCAGTAACTGTCGCTGTAACAGCATCCTAGGTACATGAGTGACGTCCAAGGTGGGCCTTTCTTTTCTTGCAATGAATTAGTTGCTTATCTGTACATGTAGAGGCAACGCTTGAGGTATGCGGTCTCAATATACTCTTGCTATTGCTCACAATTTCGTATTAGCTTGGGCTTTCCGGCGCAGATCTCCTCGTTCAGGCAAAAACTGGAACGGGTTCGTGGCATGTCCGCCTGTCTAATCGTGGTCTGTAAACATTGATCACAGGTAAAACGATGGCTTTTCTGTTGCCCGCTATCGAGCAACTCGCCAAAAAACCTGCTCCTCGCGGGGGGACCGTCTCCATCCTTGTGTTATCTCCGACACGAGAGCTAGCTATGCAGGTTCGTATCAGACCCCGC
>JBBPTC010000022.1:2812-14114 GCA_038093955.1 Boletus albobrunnescens
ACTGACGATCGTCAAGTCCATCTTCCTTGTTGGAGGTTTTGCTGCGAGTGATTGGCTCTTCTCCAAGCTGCAAGAGCATATCAGATCCTTAGATCTCAATTTCTGTCGCCCAGACAGTCACACGTAAGCGCCGTTCGTGATTAATTTGACTTTTTACTGTTTACGCCGATCTAGCAATAAAGCAGTTGCGGATGGCGCACTCGCATTCTATCTCGACCACAGGGTTTCTGCACGTGTTTCCAAGTTTACGTACGGCACTCGATGCGCCATAAATTTCGACAAGAACAACGAGCAACATAAACTTCGGGCCGCGACGGCTGTCCCACGTCCATCTGGACGCATGGTCCTTCCAAACGCATTCAGTGCGATCTTGCACAAGGTATTTGGCTCGGGGCTTGTTTTCTGCCAAGGCTGAAGTAGAGTGACAGGGGACAGCAGTGTCAGAGACAAAGGAATTCCGGAAGGACTTCATTACGGAATGTGCAGAGAGAACTTCCTGCGACACGATCGCCACGGAAATCGTCTGTTATCGCGGGAGTTCGAGTAACCCTCGCTGGACCGATTCGGAACCAGGTAAGTCGACATCGTGGACGATGCTCGACCTGAGCTTATCAAACCCGCAAAGGCATGTTCTCTAACCTGTGTACCGTCCACGCGGATACGTCCCAAGTGTCCAAGACGCTCAGTCCCCGGCGCGGTTTCGCAGGGCTACAGTTCTACAGGCAGCAGTTCAGTATCGTGTTGATGTTCGGGTTGACCGAGTTGCACGCGCAGATTAGCTGGGCGGAGGACGGTGTAGAAAGGAGGTAGAGCATTTCTCATTTGCAACTCGGTTTGAATACTGACGAACGCTCATGAAAGGGGTCCCGCGACTGTAGTATTTGACCAGATCGTAGAGGAACTCTGAGATGTTGGAACACATCATCTCGTCGACACCGTTTGCTCAAATTGATAATGTTCCTTGTTTGCTTGTTTTATTGATTCGGGGGTTGCTTGATGACTGCATCCACGAACCTCAATGGGCTACACGATACGTGTCGAACTGCCATTGCGCTGACCGACACTGTTCCTCGGAGTACGGTACTGGTCGATCAAGCTTTTGCACATTTGTAGCGAACCGAAATTTCTAGGATGAGCAGGATAGCAGAGGCTTCGACGAGCGGAGAAATCACGCGTTCCTGCTGACACGACAATAGCCGACACTGGTCTCTAGGCTATATATACCGACCGACGATAAAAAAGACGTGTTCCCTTTCCACCCTCATCCTCTCCTTCGTCATCTGGAGTTTCGACATGAATACGTACAAGATCTTGGTCGGGTCGTACACCGACTCGATCTACACCCTCGAGTTCAACCCTACTCCATCTGCAGGTAGCACGCCCACACTCACACTTTCCTCTCAAGTCCACGTTGGCCACAATCCGTCGTGGATCGAGGCACACCCGTCTGACAGGTCGTTGATTTTTGCCGGCCTGGAGCAGGCCGACGGTCAGATCGTCGTCGTCAAGTACGACGAGGATGGCAGGGGCCACAAGGTCGACGAGGCGACGTGCCCGAGCGGCGGCGCCGACCCCTGCACGCTACTCGTCACGGAGCACGAACTCGTCGTCGGAAACGTACGCCCAACTCCCTCCCTTTCGATAATCGATCGCACGATTCGACTCATGATCATCGCCTTGGGGGCGATTTAGTACAATGGCGGCACCGTGGCCACGATCCCCATCTCCACCGCGCCGCCGTACACGCGCCCTGCGCAATTGTGGACGCTCGCGTTTCCGTTCGAAGCTGGTACCAAGCCAGGTCGGGATCTGTCCCGACAGGAGACCTCGCATCCGCACCAAACCGTGTTTAACCCGCTGAACACGACCGAGAAGGAGCTCCTCGTGCCTGACCTAGGTTCTGACAAGGTGTGGCAACTCACCAAGGATTCCGACGGGCACTGGGCCGTTCGCGGCTCTACCGGTGTTGAGACGGGCGGTGGACCGCGTCATGTCGCGACATACGGTACGTGCTACGAGGCGCGCCGTACTATGAGACGTCCCCACGCCAGAACGCTGACACTCACGACGATAAAGGACATGCGCTGTACATACTCCTCGAGCTCACGTCTGAACTTGCAGTCTACAGGTTTCGTTCCGGTCTGCCCGCGATGCACGTCACTACGTTGTCGACGCTCTCAGAGTCTCCGACGCCGAGCAGTATGAATGCGGCTGAAATATTGATACCAAAACCGAACCATTCGTTCCCTACGGCATACATCTATATCTCGAACCGGGATGACCCACACCCCGAGGGGGACACGATCGCCATTGTTTCCTTGGAAAGGGGAGAGGAACGTCCGGAACTGGTGGCTGAAGTGCGCACGGGGTTGAGACACGTTCGTGGAATGGCGTTTGGAGGAGAGGATGATAGGTGGCTTGTGGTTGGTGGTGTTGGAAGTGGAGGGGTCAAGATATACGAGCGAGTCGAGGGGGGCAAGGGACTTCGACAAATTGCCGAACTGGACAGTAATGTCGGAAGCAAGCTCAACCCAACTGCGTTCTTGTGGTTGTTCAGGGAGCCGACTGTAGTCTAATAACAGCTCAACCTATAATTCTACTGTCCCGAAGTCGTGCAAGCTCCTTGGTATCCAAACCAAGTTCTTTGATCAGAACGTCGTCCGTGTGTTCTCCGAGGTCAGGTCCAGCCCATCTTGTCTTCGCCTCACATCCTTCCAAGACCGGGAACACACCCGGCATTTTAACATTCCACCCACTTTCCGTCTCACCGACCCATACGTCCTCCACAGCGCCGCGCGCCTTTACATGTTCGTTCTCCACGATCTCCTTGACCCCAACGACGCGACCGACCGGGACGCCAGCCTTGTCTAATACGTCCAAGACCTCTTCTGCCGATCGTACCCTCGTCCAGTCAGAAATTGCTTCCTCGATCTCTGCCTGACGAGCGACACGATGCTGATTGTGTGCATAATTAGGACCAATGAGGTCCTCTCGACCAATGGCACGCATCAGACGCGCGTACAACGTGTCACCATTCGCCCCAATGATAATATAGGTTGGTGAGGAAGGGGTAGCAGGTGAAGGTAGACACGGGTATGCGTTCGTTGGAACGATCCCCGTGACTGAGGATCCAGATGGTCCTCTAACCTGCAAAGACGGACACGGACAGGAGTCAGTCACGGCGGAACATTATGAGATGAAATTCGTACTTTTCCTTTACGATCATACTCTGGGATGATGCCCTCCATTAGGTTTAACATGCTGTAAAGTAAATCAGCTAAATGTGGACCAAGTACAAAGAACGCGAACTCGCCTCTCCATGATGCTGACATCGACAGTTTGACCACTTTTCTCTCCTTTGGATGCCTTCCTTTGCCTAGAGAGAAGCGCTAGAACCTAGGCACCATCGAGCATTTTCATTTTCATCCAAAACGCGCCAGCAAGACACTTACTGTCCCAAACGCAGCATGCAGTCCAGCAACAGAGTCCCCTAGACTGATGTTCGGCCTTACAGGGGGTCCGGACAACGCGTTCGTTTCCGGATCCACGAAGCCATTGATATACCGAAAACCAGACTCGGCCTCGCAAACCGACGCGTATCCAGGCCGAGACGACCAAGGGCCCGTCTGTCCATACCCACTCACACGCGTAAATACGATTGACGGGTTGAGTGGGTGCAACGCCGCCGGGCCCAACCCCCATTTCTCCAGCGCTGACAACGAAACCACGCATCAGTAACACGCTCGACACCGAACCCACGCCACCCAGCCTCACTTCCTGGCTTGAAGTTTTCGACGAGGACGTCGCTCTTGGCGGCGAGCTGTTTCACGAGTCTTTGGTTGAAAACGCCGACGCGTTGGGTTCGTTTAGGCGTGCGTCAGCACCGCGACCGCGGTGGAGGATGAACGACGTACCCTCGTCCCTCGTCTTGTCTCAGGTCGATCGCCACGCTCTTCTTGTTCCTTGCGAGACTCCGAAACCACGGGCTGACGCCGTCGACGTCGAGCTCTCTCCACGCCCGTAGTGGGTCCCCGCCCGCAGGAGGCTCGATCTTGATGACCTCTGCACCGAAATGGCTGTCGAAAAAGAACTTTCTTTAAAACAAGGAGAGGGAATCGGGAATCCAAACATTGGGTCCGTTTACCCGAGAAGTTGTCCACAGAATGGACCTGCGATGAGTTGACCGAGCTCCAAGACGCGGACGCCGGAGAGCGGGAGTTGGTCTGTGGTCGAGCTTCTGGTAGTGGATGCAAACGATCTGGTTCTTAAAGCCCGTGCGTCGTGCGGTAGTGAATATGAATATTTGTGGCCTATTGATTCAATGGCGCATATTCACTCACTGCTCTCCAACGCCAACTGTGACCTGAGCTGAAAGAAGCACCCGGGCCGCGCGCGAACCTATCGCAATCTTGTGGAAGCGGCACAAGGCAGACGATATTGAGTTACAATCTCGCATGGACAATTGGTTGGTTCGAAAGCTACGAGCAAAGACCCGAGTCGGGTTATTCGGCTCTAGCCACAGATCATCCCATGCACACATGATCTGGCCCAAGCAAGGAGGTATTTAACAATCTAGTGGTATAGAGGTAGCAAGAAGGCACTGGCAGTGGCGTATCAAAATCTCATAGCACCGCCTGAACAACAAAACTAGCGAGTGAACCCAGAGCAAGACCAAGAATCATACAAGAACCACCCAGTGTCACGGCAACGTCCACGTCCTCGCGTCCGCCTAGTCGGGGATTATGCTCAAGAGATGACACGGCAAGCAAAGTTGCGGACGTGACATAACCAGTTGTGTAGCCCATTGTCAACATTATAATCATGAAAAGGATATCAGAATGTATAATCCAGGGGACCAGGGCAGTTTCAGAACGATCGACGTTGCAGAGAAGGAGTAGGGGAATGAACAGCGTCCGGAGGAGAGAGAGGGCAAGAATCTTCTTCCCGGACCAGACGACCAAGCGAGGGAACGAACAGCTGGATTGCCCGACAAAACCACCGATGTTCACAACCAAGAAGTGGATTGCGGTGAACAGCAAGGGATGAATACTTGGGTCCACTGGTCGTATGCGGGCTGTGACCGCGGGATAGACCGCCTGGTGAAATACCCTCTCAGTTGAAGAACCGTTCCAGTAATGAAGTGGACGCTTACGAGAGTCACTACAAATACATACGCGATAGAAAACATGAAAATCAAGTTCTTTTTAAAAACTCGATAAACATGGGCACCGGGGTCTGTCGACGCATTTCTCCACTGATCCACGACTAGACCAGTACGTTCATCTGAGATCCTAACTTGGCGGTGTTGATCCGGAATGGCGGTAACCGATTCATAGAAAGGCAGCCTCGCCAACCACATGTAGGCAACTAATGTGATGCAGAGAAAAACGGCGGAGACACCAAAGAAGATTCGCGCAGCTGTCTCCTCCGCTTGATTATCTCTACCACTGGCCTTCATTGCCACTGTCGAAGCGGAATTCGGGGACGAACTCCAAAGAGCGATTACTGAGCCAGCAACCTGTACAAGACTAACCACAACTCCGATGACAGCCTGTCCTGATAACACAGGTTGCAGGCATGACGCGCCAAGCAATGCTGCCTGAGCATAGACAGCGGTAGACAGATAGCTGGCCGCGACTGCGATAGAAGCTGCATTGAACAGGGCGAATGCAAAGAAGGTCGTATGTGTGCCTCGAATGAACGTGCTGAGACACAGAGATGTGACAACAAAGATCATTCCAGTGATGGACGCGAGTATACGGTGAGACAAGGATGACTGCCATATTCTAGAGCATGAGTGGCTCGGAATGATTAAAAAAGTCTACGAACCTGCTTCGACGTGAGAGTGCAATGAAATTGACATACTAACTTGGTCAATGTGTAGACGCTCGACAAGTATGAACTGAAGGTCGAGTAAAAGGGAGAACCAGCCAGTCGGGACAAGAAAAACGGCATCGCGTTGAACAGAGCTGAGTAGGACGATGAGCACACCAACGAGATGAGTCGTTCTACGAAATCCATCACCGTTAAAAGGCAGAAAAATCGCGCAGCCTAAAAGAAAATAAGTCCACCTAGTTCGAGCTGGGGGCGAAATGTGCTTGATTGTTGAGTAGGGCTCGTCCTCAGACTCCCCACTGACTTCCTGAGCATGGCAGCCCGTGTCCTCCGAGGATGGAAGGGCTCGATAGTTGGCAGAGGAACCTGTCATGCTGTTAGTCCAGCCTCGTACACTAGAAGAACGAAATCCTCGGTGTGTAAGTAGTGACGAGACGCACCCATCCTCTGTTCGGGAGCCCAGCGCCAACAAACTTGAACGCCGGGTTTGTATTGGGCGGAGTTTAAAACTGATGGCTGCTTCAAGTTTCGCCTAGCTCTAGCTTCAAGCCTAGACGAATCGACCAAGTACTCTAGTTGGACGAGGCTGTTAATTTTTTTTTGTGAGGAACTGAGTGTTAAACACGAGAGCAACGAATTGCCAATCAACTTCATAGAGGTGCGTCGATGCATCTCGCCGTATGCGTGGATATTAATTATGATTGCACATCGAGGACGTTGATGGAGTCACTCTCTCTTCTATTCTCTCGGGTCTGCATCTGTAACTGCGGGCAGTGAAGGGCTCGGATGGGACCCCACGATCGAGTGTCAACCTGATGGAAGTTATAAGATTATAGTCGGGAATCAGACGTTCACCACGACTCAGGAAATCGCCACCTATGGTGCTGACTCCATGGTTGGTCGTGGAACCCGCGTTTACGAAGCCACGGACGATCAGGGAGAGAAGGTCGCCATCAAAGATTCGTGGAGAGAAGCTGACCGTCGATTGAAGGGTGACATTTTACAAGAAATTGTGGCGTCCTGTCAAGAAACGTTGCCCGCAGAGGCGGTGGATGGAGAGAAACATTTTGTTAGAGTCCGACTCTATGGAGATGTTGAAATTTCGGGTGCCCGTGATGTGACGCTGAATCCCATGGCAGGAGATGACGACAACAGCACTTACGTTGGTGCCCATCGATCTCGAGCCTATCCTCTCCGAAGTACCACATTTGACCAGCACAGGAAATATATCCAACTCCGGCGAAGTAAGCTTTGGCCGGCATAAGGTCAGACTTTGTTCGGATGAATAACGACGTCATTCCACTCAGACTGCATACGCGCACCGTCTTCCATGATGTTGGAGTTGCCGTCAAGGATGTCACTTGTCTGGCCGACAACCTGACTTATCAATGTGACGCACTCAAAGGTAATGCAACACCTATTACTTTATGATGCTCAATCATCAGTGTTATCGTTAGCGCTGAATTATCTACACAAAGCGGGTTGGATACATCGCGATTTCAGCGTTTGGGAACGTCATATGGGTTGTTGAAGATGATGGAGGTATTGGTGTCGGCAAACTGGGTGACTTTGAGTATGCAAAGAGAGACCCTGTCTTGCCGACAGGGGACAATGTAATTTATGGCGTTGGAAGTCGCAGCCCAGGCATACCTCTTTCAACCACCGATTGCACTCAAGATATCGCGATCCGCTCGGTATAATATCTCCTGATACAAGTTCCACTGACGTCCCCCTCCCTTCCCCATGAACTTCCTGCACGACATCGAGTCCACATGGTGGGCCTTTATGTGGGTCTTCTTTTATCACACGGCACCTTTGCACTCTTTCAGAAGATTGCAAGCCTTTTTGCGATTGCATTTTTTTCTTCGCAGAAGCACTTGGACAAAGCTATGTAACGGCAGAAGGAACATTCCCCCACCTTGCCCTCGATGATGTCCTCGATGAAACACACGAAATGGCTTTCGATTATGTTCGGGAAGCATGGAGTAAGGCGGGTTGTATGGTGCTTCGGCCCTTGCCCTAAGTCCTAAACAAGAAGAGGGTGAGACTGGAAGGTGACACATCACACTGGCAGCGAGGTAGTAAGAGACGACATTAATTTTAGTTGCCTAAAATCAATCATCAACAATCTGCGTCGTGTCCATACTCATGAGATTGATTGATTTCATGGATGCGTGAGATCACTGTATAGTGGCCAAGTGTTCCAGGGAAGAGATAGAGGATGTGGTATACGTCACAATGGAGCAACTTTCCACTGTATAACATAGGTGGCCCACTCTGGTGATTCTACACCCCCGCCGAGTCCGGTCGTTAGTACCTCTTCAGGTTACGGTACGAATGGTCGACAGGATATACACTTGGCTACGATCAGAAATGTCATCGAGATCGTCCTAGGACTTAGTGACATAGGGATCAACAAGGACAGCATCTTCGCACTGCCGGTACCAGCGAGAACGACACAATGTATCAAAGCTAGCGATTCCTGGAGCTGAAAGATGTGTGGAATAACAAGCCCGGAGCACTTCAAGTTTGTCCTCATCGTTTAGATATTCATAGGGAAGTCGGTCATTGATTACGGTCAAAATAATAGTGCCAAAACATCCAACGGGGCGTACCAAATGGCCTGGGTGTCGGTAACTAAGACCTCCATGATGGTGTATGGGACGCGAGCTGCGTCCTTTGGCTGAACTGATGGTGTTTCCGGTCACGTGGCAGAAACACGAGGGCAAAAGAAATGTGTACTGATCTATATCAACGGCCCGTATATCGACGGACCACAGCTTGTCCACTGACCTTGACCGTCTGCGATGATGACCGGTGCGTATTGGCGGTATGAAAGTCCTGAGGCTGACGATCGGACAAGAGGGTATCGAGATCGATGCGGACGGTTTCACGTTGGCTGTGGCATTTTCAGCGAATGGCGAATATCTTGTTGGGAGTGGTAGAGAGGGGGTCCGAGTGTGGCGAGTGGCAGACGGCAAAGACATGGCCACTATGGAAGCGGAGAACGTCTGGTGTCTGGCTACGTCCAAGGATGGGAAACGGATCGCAGCGGGGACGAGGGTGTGCGTGTTCGTGTGGGATGCGGAGACATACGAGCAAGTCTCCAAGCACAAGAAACATCCCTACGCCATCACTGCAGTCGATTTCTCACCCGACTCGACTCGGCTCCTCTCGTCCAGTGGTGGCACAGCCACCATCAGGGATGTTGCAACTCGTAAACAGATACAAACACTCCACAATAAGGGCTGGTTAGAAACGGGCAAATACTCGTCACAAGGCGATCCCAGTACAACTAACCTCATCCTACAACAGATATCTCCTCTGGTTCGATGACCACCTCTTCGTCATATCCGACAGTAAGATCAAGGAATTCGACGCGTCCACTGAATTATCAGTCGCAGAGTGGCCGGTCCCCGATGCCGACTACCCGTGCATTGCCCTGCCGCGACATGGGGAATTTATCGCATACACTACAAAAGATACAGTCACGTTTTGGGACACTTCGACACACGCACAGCTTGGTCTCATTCAACACGCACAGGCGGTTCGCTCCCTCGCGTTCTCTCCCGACGACCGCTTTCTCGCACTTGGTGGAAAGGGTGGAAAAATCATAGTTCAGGATCTCAAAAACTGCCCGCCTTTATCCTACTCCACGGCAAGCAGCATTGCTTCGATCTTCATTCAACGTTGAAACTAATCGTTTTGTTTTCAGGCCCCTTTTATTGAGATTATTGACAATGCTCTCGACGCTTGGAAACAGGACCGCCTCGTAGATGTCGAAGAATCACTGACGGACACAATCTCCAATTCGGGATATCAAAGTTATCACGCATTCGCCAACAGAGCCCTCATACGATCACAATTGCAACATTGGGACCCAGCCATTTACGACGCTGAAAACGTGCGTCTGGATGTACTCTCCTACTCCTTATGTTTCTCTGAAATTACTCAAAGTCCATCAAGATTCGGGGACCTGTCATTGGCTACATCGCAAAGAGTGTCACACTAATCCGAAGTGGAAAAAAAGACGAGGGTTGTCGCGTGTTTGACTTGGCGTTCAAATACTGCGATCGAGCCGACGTGGATTTTCTCCTGTTGATCAAGGTATGTATTCGTTACTTGTTGGGGCTTGGTCGTCCCTTAGTTTGTTGTCTTGATCAGACTGTCGTTCTGTTCATAGCAGGAAAGCACGACGAGGCAGTATTACGCATTGGCGACCTTATCGCTACGGTGAATTTCAACGCAATATTCTATATGGTTCAGGTATGTGTATGGCATGCTGCCCCACAGGATTATCACCGCTGACATTTCCACTAGGCATACATGTATCTTCTTCTTGGAAACTTACGCATGGAGAGCGGTAATTATGAGGGTGCGGTACATTGGTTCGAGCATGCACGAGAGCAATCACGGTATCGCGTAAGGTATGGTTTCATTGCCATCTCACTAGTAAGCTTCCTATCAATTATCTGGCGACACTTGAATGAAGCTTAGAACCTTTGGCAGATATTCGGCTGGAAATTCGGTGATTTAGCCGTTACGATTCGATGCCGCCTTTGTGAAGCCCTGTATGCAGCAGGTCGCACAATGGATGCAGGCAAATCTTTCCTCGAGCTGGTAAATACATTTGAGAGAGAAGTTTACATGAGTGGACCTACGACCGAGTGGATTTCCGGTCAGCTTATGCCCGCTCCATTTTTGTTCTCTTTCTATTCAACCATTTACGTCAGATTTTACACAACAATACCTCTCAAGTTCCGAGGTTGACGACGCAACATCGAAGGAGATCGCTCAGGATAGTGTGCCGATGCTTCATGCGGTTCCCAGTCTCTCTTTCCACACGCCCCTTTTGGGGGAGTGGGCAAAAGCAACGTTGGCGAGTCACTCGTGGAAAGATGCCTTGGTCGCCGCCACTGGCGTGAGCATCCCGTTTTATCTTGACAGGTTTACTGAGTTTGACATTTTTGGTTTGGAGTTCGTGGTTCCGAGGTCCACAATCTACCAGGTCTTGTGTGAGCGTCTCGAAACAACGGATCACATGACGAATGCCAGCGAGTGTCTTCACCAAATGGTGAAGGAATTGGTTGAGCAGGCAGACGAGCATGAAGAGCAAGTAGAATGGGCTTTTGGTAAGCAATGCGTACGTAAATGTTGGTGTCACGGTTGATGCGGCTATTGCACACTAGACTTCAAACGTCGTTGCTTCGCGAAGCTGGAGCGCCTCGGAGATACCGCAACGAACGTTGAACGGCATGGGGATGCGATTGCTCATTATTCAGCGGCACTTATCCTCGACCCAGCTGCGTCACAGAGTCTCCTCATCAAGCGAAGCAAGGCGTACATAGCCAGTGGTTTGTGGGAGGCGGCGCTAAGTGACGCAAACAGAGTATGTCTGGGTGTCGCGCAGGCTAGTTCTTAGTGATAGATCATCACCAGGTGGTCGAACTTGATCCATCGTCTCCAT
>JBBPTC010000023.1:15392-39859 GCA_038093955.1 Boletus albobrunnescens
GAACGGCCGCGGGATGAAGAGTAGACCAAAATGGAAGAGAAGATAGGAGCGTTGTCGGGACAGTGAGGTCAGTTGCAACGGCAGAATCGATTTCAGGCCAATTCTCTGAACAAGCTGCGTCAATGGCCGAACCAGGAGCGCATACGGAGAATGAACGAGGTGTCGACAAATGGAGACCTCACCGACTTGAACAGCAAAATGTTCGACATACCTAGGATCCATCTAACAACGCCCAATGCGCCTACTCTTAGCCTTCCAGCTCGGTCCGAGCCATTCTCTTCGGTAGCGCTGCCGCATGCCAATCTATCAGGTAGCGAAGATGGAGTAGGCGAAGGAGAGTCAGAAGAAGGCGGAACGTATCGACCACTTTTCTTCTGTGGTGACTGTGGTGTCGTGCTCCCCTTCCTGCCTTGTGCAAAGGCTTTAGCTTGGGGTACGCCTTTGTCTTGAGTTGTACTCTTACCCTGTGGTACACCTTTGGGACCTTGCTGAGGAGGGGAAATTACGGAGGGAACAACTGGGGTCGGGTTCAAAGCTGTGTGAAGGCCCTGCGGATCGAGGACGATTTGCTGAGCAAATTTGAAAAGGAAAATGAGAAGCTGAGGGCTAAGAGTGAGCTTTGGCCGGGAGCGCGAGCGTTGTGTCTGTGCACTGGTACGATGTTTATCTTGATTGTCCACGACTGGGCCGGGAGCCGTATGGATGAAGTCCGCCCAAGACCTCATGCCAACCGTGGTGACGACTCGATCAACGTCGTGCGCAAGCATTGACCATGTCCCTATGAATGTCACCAGCTCACCTTGAGATGCGATCTCGCTGGTCCACGCGAGGAGGGCCTCGCGTGCTGGATTGAGGCGAAGAAGAGAAACATGGAGAGAGGCAGCAAGATGGCGGAGACGCCGCTCTGAGTGGGTGAATAGTACGGGGGCACGATGAAGCTGGAGAAGGAATCAGTCGTCGCGAAACCAGTTGCGATGTGGAGTCACACCCAGATCGGCAACATCTTGACGATCATGTCTGTCTTTCCGCTCTCTTCCTCATAACGATCGTGGTCATGGTCGCGCGATTCCTGCTCTCTGATCGCGTCTTCGACCCACTTTGCAAGCTCTTCAACCGCTTTCCCTCGTGTAACGGCATCTTTCTTCCCCAGTGCCTTGAGAACGACGACGAGCTCTGGTGGCAACAGATGAGCGAGACCAGTGGTATCAAGTGGATCGAGGACCGGTGGGGCGGGTTTGATTGGTGGAATATAGACCTTCTTGCGCTGCTCTCTGGCTTCTCTCTTAGAGAGCTTCTTCCCTCCCTTGGGCTCTGACTGTTTAGGGACAGGTGCAGGTGGGGGTACGGCGGATCCTTTGGTAACTTGGGCAGCTTTTCGTGCGTTCTTTTTGCGCGTTCCTGAGGTTGCAGACGACTTCTGGCCCTTGGCCATGTGCGGAACACTGAGGTCGTTATCGACGTAAGAGTTGGACAGTCACTGGCACTCAGCCACACCCGATTACTCATGCTTGCCGACGATTGGGCCTTGCCCTCAAAGCCACAGTGCAGGCTGGTCTCAAACCCAGCTCGCATTTTTGGTCACTTTTCGCGCTTACCGGTGGCCGAGGTCAACTTCAGCACGTGCGGGGAATTTAGAAAAGACAGGTGCATCCCCGAAATGGTGACCTTCTGCACTGACCTGCCACTTTGAAATGGCTCCTACCTCGCGCTACATGCACCTTATTGCGAGGTGAGGTGGCCTGGATGTCGAGTGCTGCTTAACATGTGGAGGAGATTGGATAGGACGGATGTCTTGGTAAATGATGGATCGACTACCGACATCTTGGCCCGTGCGTCAGCACACGTCTCTGGGAAGAGTCGTTGGTTTGGAACATGATACAATTCATACGCAGAGACGTTGAGAACGAATTGTGGAGATAAGTACTAATCTGCATCTTGCCGTGTTGCTCTGTAATGCTTGTCCACGCGGAGGACGGCGAGAAATCCCGAATCGCTACAACGTCGCCTCCCCAACACATCACTGCTGTAGTGTGAATATACCTGGTCGTTTCATATATACCACCAGTCACAATGATGGCACAGTCTGGGTCATTCACTTCCAGTCGTCCAGCAACGTGCCGGCTAACCTCAGTCGTCTCTCATCTCAGCACCCCGCGCTACAAAGTCGTCGTATGTCGCAACCTTGGCTCTGATGTGATGCCACTATTGGAGAGCAGGCACGAACTAGAGGTATGTTCACGAACTTTGGGATGCCACTTCTAGTTGGACCGGTCTAACACGGTTTTCTAGTTGGTCATCTGGCCAGAGGACCGTGCGTGCGATAGGAAGTGGCTCTTGGAGAATGTTCCAGGTGCAACTGGGGTAATTGTCATGCTGACAGACAAAGTACGTCCTTCGCAGGATGGCTTTTCGTACTTGTTCGACTCTGTTCTCAGGTCAACTCGGAACTCTTAGAAAAATGTCAGTCACGACGAGCATCCAAAGAAATCGAGTCTAACTTGATTTTCGCGGTGTATAGCTGGTCCTTCTCTCCGAGTCGTGTCCACGATGTCCGTTGGTTATGGTGAGACCATTCTTTCGTGATGACATAATTCCTCATCCTCTCCTGCCCTGGGATGGTTTCGCAGAACATATTGATCTTAAGACGGCCGCAAAAAGGGGACTCAAGGTCGGTTATACCCCTGACGTTCTGACTGATGCAGGCAAGTTGGACCCACTTGTATAACGTCGTACCCTCAAGCCCAACTCGTAGTTGCCGATCTAACTGTGATGCTGGCATTGATGGCGGGAAGAAACGGTGGAGTAGGATACTCCCTCGTGCAAAATGGAGGGGTATGTAGCAGAATTAAAGTAACCATACATTCGAGGCAGACTAACCGGTGACCTCCACAGTGGCCAAACTTCTCATGGGATCCTTTTGGCCTTTGTGGGCCGCAGCTAAGCACGACAGTACTATCTCCAACGCGCAAAGTTGGGTTCATCGGGTTTGGCCGGATATCCCAAGCAACCTTGTCACGACTCGTGCCGTTCGGCATTACGCACTGTCTTTATTCATCAAACCCTTCTTCCCCACCGAACCTCCAACGTGACGCAGAATTACAAAAGAAGTACAACTTGAAGGCAGTCTTGAAAGTCTCTTTAGAAGAACTGGCTACCGAAAGCGACATTTTGATCGTTCTCGCGCCTGGTGGCCCAGGGACGTATCACGTTGTGAACGAAATCTTTTTGAGGAGAATGAAGCAGACTAGCATTCTTGTGAACACGAGTAGGGGGACGTTGGTAGATTCCGGTGCTCTCGCGAAGGCACTCCGAGAGGGATGGATCTGGGGCGCAGGACTTGATGTTGTGGAGGGCGAGCCAAATGTGCCGAAAGATCACCCGTTGGTGAAGGAGCCAAAGTAAGCTGCCGTACTTAATGATCTATTGTTGGGCTCATTCTCAAAAACGTCGAAGATGTGTTATCATGCCGCACATTGCGAGTGCGACGCTGGAGACACGGAAGCATATGGCGACATACGCCGCCCAGAACCTGATCGCCGCTATCTTTGGTGGTGATATGCCAGCTCAAGTTGATCTCTCTGCTTTTTCCTGACCTCACCGTGTTAATTCCGAGGACATCCCACAAGAACCGTCATGATGGTAATAACTCGTATCGAATAACAGTAAATGCATGCGGCACTGATCAGGAAGGAGGGAAATTAGCAACCATGCCAGTGTTTATCTATAGCCAGCGCCGTAGGTAGCGTCAATCGCATAGATTTGGAACGACCAGCCAAGTCAAAAATGCCCATCAAAGAAGTACTATGTGGACTCTGTGGTGCAGTCTGTTTTTGAAAGTAGATCATACTCTGACCAGTTCTCTCCAACCTCTTCGACTCCGATCCTGAAGGCCTGACCCCTGACCTGCACCGCTACAACGCGTTTTCCGCAAGACCATCTCCGCCCGTGACAGGGAATCCTGCAGAGTACAGTAGATATGTACCAGTACGAGGGTCTCGTCGGTGACCGCTTGGTAAGTTCGCGCCAGTCCCCCAGCATCTGTCGGCTGAGTAATACGCTTTCGTGCCAGGGTACAACAAAAATACGTTGTCGAACTAAATGATGCCTTTGTCTGTAGCGACACGTTCTGTCGCTGGAGAGGTCGAGTAGAGAGCGCAAATTCCGGCACATCACTGGCTACATATCTGAAACGTGGTGAAGCTGCTCGCTTGCACGGACCTAGCATATCGTTTCAGTTCGGACGTCGGTGAACGTGAGAGGTCGTTAACCTACATCGATTTTACTGCTGTACAGTAACTCCGAAATAAATTCAGTCCATGACAAACGGGTGGGGGGATGCGGATATGGGTTACCCTGGCAGGTTAGGACTGAAGAGGTGAATGCACCCAACTTTTTAGATATTGCCCTCACTGCCGAAGAGACCAGCTCGCTCAACTCATACTCAACCTGTTTTCCAGTCCCTGATCTTGTTTACGGATCTTCATCGCTATCAACCTACCCGTTGCTACATATGCATATGCATAAGCATGTGGTCCCCTGGATCTAATAGACAGACTAGCCCAAGTATTACACGGCAAGGTCGTTCTAAGTTGCTCACGTCGCGATTTCCCTTGGACATGTCTTCCCCGTCAGCTATTCCGAACACTACGTTGTCAGAGGATTTGCTCTTCGAGGCGATCAATCTGCAAAACATCCTATATGGCGAGTCTGCTCCCGACCTTCATGTTTGTGAGGTCTCACCGGTTCGATGTCAGGTATCCACCTGGCGCTGTATTTCAACACCGTGCGTGTTTTGCTGGCGCGCAGAAGACAGCGCTGGACATCCAACGTGTTTTAGGCAGTCTTCAGCAGCGCGATGCTCTCTTGATTACGGGTCAGATAGCCACTGAGACCGGAACTGCCCGGGTGGGCCTGTCGCATCCATGGATCTTGGGGCAGTGGCGGTTGTCGTTCTACAGTTGATGACTGGTGCCTTATGTTAAGAACGAAGCAGTACCAACTCACCCGCTTCCCCTTACTAGACCTACCGTTACCGAGTCGTGTGGGACGGTCTTCGTGCGATTGTCCATCCTATGGCTAACCTAGGTGAGCATGGTGCCAATTCCACTCCTTGTAGTACTTGTTCCACGCCTGCCAAACTAGCCTGGTCGGCTGGACTGCCGCTACGCCATGGACTAATTTTTTCAGCGTCATCCTGGGGCTGGCGTATAACACAGTCTCGGTCATCCTGGACCCAACTTCGACATGCATGGTTCGGTGTCGGTCGGTATGCCATGCGATGACAGTGCACGGAAAAGGACGCGCGACGACACATTTCAACATAAACGTGCACGTTGTAGGGTCCACGCTATTCATATGCGTTGCTGATATCATATACGGTAGGGAGTAAGATTGAGATCGTGTGTAAGCGTTGACGATGGTGAGCCCGTCTTCATAGTATCGCTCTGGACGACAACTCGAACCGTGCGAAATAAACTTGGCACCCGCACTTTTTCAGCGACGGTCATAATGCCTGCCTGTCCCCTGTGTCCCGGTCGCTTCTTCAAGGACGACAATGCCGTCCAAATGGTCAGTACTCTATTTACGAAATGGCCCGGACGCTCACTCGGTAATCTACACTGCCAGCACCAGGAATCCAAGCACGCCTATTGCTGTGGAAGCTGCAGTAAGGTGCTAAACTCCCAACAGGCCCTCGAGCAGCACACCAGAGACAAACATTCCATTGAATGTCACTACTGCGATCGCGAATTTAACTCTGAGGAAGCTCGCCAGCAGCATGAAGATGCCAAGCATAGCGCAATCGAATGTCGCTACTGCAATCGCGAATTTAACTCTGAGGAAGCTCGCCAACAGCACGAGAATGCCAAACATGCGTTCGAGTGCCGTTACTGCGATCGCGTATTAGCCTCAGAGAGTGCTCGGGAGCAACACGAGGATGCCAATCATAGCATAATCGAATGTCGTTACTGCGATCGCGAATTTAACTCTGAGGAAGCTCGCCAGCAGCATGAAGATGCCAAGCATAGCGCAATCGAATGTCGCTACTGCGATCGCGAATTTTCCTCAGCGCAGGCTCGGGAGCAACACGAAGACGCCAAGCACCATTTCAAGTGCAACCTTTGCAGTAAGACCTTCAACCAGGCGGCAACGCTAAGGCAGCATGAACAAACCACGCCACACTTTGAATGTAGCTATTGTGCGGCAGGAATCTTTACCACAGCCCTCAAGAGGGCTCACGAGGTGTCATGTGGTTGCAACCCTGCCAACCGAGACACGCCCACATTGGTGCTCTCGGATCTGCGGGGTTCGTCATTGATTCATCTTGAGGAAGTGTTATCACCTTCTACCGTCTCCCAACATACAGATGAAGAAGAGCCAGAGCCACCTGCCTCTCCTTCCCGTTCTTCGCAGGACGAAGAAGAAATGTTTCGTTCGACAAGGTTGCTTCCTTCCATGGACGGAAATGACAGAGAGGCTACGGTCACGCAGACTTGCGTCTGTGCAGGTTCGCTCGAGCCTTGTACATGCTCGGCGCCAGATTATGCGGAGGGTGTCGTCTCCTCTGATGAGAACCACCAGGATGGTTCCGAGGATCACCGCGACGTTCCATTCCAGTGCACCCCTGTCTCAGACTCTTTGAAACTGAAGAGTCCTTTCGGCATCACGTCTGTGGTTTTCGCACGGCCATACTCCGACCTCATTGTCCAGTTTGCTATACTCAGTTCGACGATGGGCCGTCACTCCAGAAACATCTGGAAGGTCTTGAGTCATTTTCGTGTGAGCTCTGTCCGACTCGGTGCTGCTCGGACGAGATGCTGCAGGATCATCTCTTCAGTCATCCGACATGTGGTAAATGTGGCAAGTCCTTTACTGATAATCTTGCCCTCTGTGCGGTAAGGATTTTTGAGTTTCACAACCAGTTCATTGAACGAGTAACTAAAATTGGATCTATTTGTCAGCACGTGGAGTTGGACCATCCGGTCGTGGTCTGCTGGGATTGCGACGGTATTGTTGTTGAGAAGAACAGTCTCGACATTCATTACGCGGAGTCCCTCGCACATCCGACGTGTGCATTCTGCGGGGTGGGCAAGAGAAACTCCGTGGATATGAACGAGGTTCGTGTGATTGCCGTGCCACCACGGTATACACGTTTAACGATCCCATGCAGCACATCAAACACGTGCACGCCTCGAGTGCGGAGATGGCAGACCAGCTAGCAGGTTGTGGCGTAAATGTCAGTGCCGAAACGATAACGTGAGGTCGTGCTAACGTGTTTTGTGAGCATCAGGCGAGCACCGATAAGGAGCCTCCTTTAGTAGAAACGCAATCCCCTGGAACGGAGCGAGAGGTTGGTGTGGGAATTGATGGTCCAATCGATGGACCTAGCGACGAGCCCCACAGTACCCCACCAAAGATGGAGTCATCCCTTTCGTTGTCGCTCCAAACACCCATGCCATCACAAGTCGAACGCGTAGACGAAGTAACCGGGAACCCGTCTGTCATTAACGGAGAGGAACCCGCGGATGTTGGCCTGCGTCAATATGCATCTCCCTCACCAACGCCGTCTGAACATGGCAGCGATGCAAGCCGGTCGCAGTTACTGGCCTCCAAAGTAACCGACACGGCCACGAATAACGACACGCGACCTCCAACGCCCGTTTGTTACGAATCCGGGGCCTCGATCTCTGATCTCAGGTATCGTCGCCTCTCACGATCACATAATGTGTCTATTCGGCCGATTGACACGCGCTCAGCACGCAGAGCTCTTCGACGACGACTTCGTCCAGCAACTCAGTCGTCTTTGTGACGGCTGATGGGATACCCGAGTACATCCGAGAGAATCGCGCGATATTGGTCGCCACAAGTGCGGGGTCGCCTTCGTCGGGCGTCACCCCGCTCCGGCTCTCGTCGTCGTCGTCCCTCGCCTCTCTGGACACGTCCGAAGCAAGGGGTGGGTGCGAGGCACATGTGCTGACCGCGAATGACACAAGGACAGGAACGGGAGCAGGCGGCGTGCCGTACCGCTTGCACTGCCGAGTCTGTCGCCGGGATCCGTGCGAGGACATGACGGTAACTATTTGTGGACATCTGTTTTGTAAGCGGTGGGTTGACCTTGCCGTGCGTGCGTGCGGATTGTGATTGACTGAGTTATCTTAGGTGCATCACGCAGGCGATTGTTACCAAGTCGGAATGTCCCGTGTGTGGGAGCGCGACGCTGTTGTATTGCCTGTTCAAGCTGGATCTGTTGGCCTAGGTCCGACTTCCCAGTGGTGTATTCTTGTCGTCTTGTTTGATTACAGGACTCTTTCCAGATCGCTGTTGTATCATGTGTTGTATACCGTAACTAACTAAAACGTTGATTGTCCTTTTGCATACTACAGCGTCGTCTCGATAGTCTGTTACATGACGGGTGTTGTGGTAAGTACAGGTTGTTACTGGTAAGCGTGTCAAGTGGGTCAAGAACCCGTTGAAAAGCAGATGCCTACAACCTGGTCGGGCTATCTCTCCGACTGGCAGATGTACTGTCAGCCTGGGAATCCTTCTCCGTGCTCTTAGTGGTCTCACGGCCGACTGCTTGGAGTCTCTGCTTTCCGTTGGCGGACTCGCATCCGAAAATCTTCGTGCGCCCCTATCAAAAAAGGATGAATATCAGTAACGTGGCAATGCTGGGCCGATGAGATTTACCTCTTGGAACTTGTTGTACACGAGCGCGGCGATGACGGCCAGCCAGTAAAATACGTACGACAGCACGCTACCGACTGGACGGCGCGATTAATAGCGTGAACGAGGAGGTTGGGAGGGGCGAGCCTTACCTGTCCCGGTGTTTTGCCAACCAAAGAGGGCATTGAAGACGGACCAGCTGCCATTGTAGGCGTCACTGCCGTCGAGGGCCCACACATTGCCTCGAACGTCGTACGTTCCAGGGCCGGTTCCAACAGTATCGTCGGAAGAAGCCCCGGTGAACATGATGAAGTTGTTTTCTTGGAACTGCCAAACGGCTTTCGAGAAGAGACCGGCACCGATGAGCAAGATCAAGTTGGTCATGAAGATGAGGAACAACTTGAAGCCTGCCAGGGCGTCAATGGACAACTCGACCGGAAATAGAGATACTTGCTTATTCGGGTGGCGATGTGGTACAGGATAGTCCCACAACCAAAGCCGACGATGAGGCCGACGATGGTGGCAAGGGGGATAGAAGAGGCAGGCTCTCCGAATATAACGTTGCCGACAGCGACGGTTGCTTCCACACCTGTTGGGAGGGGGTAAGCGGAGAGAATCGCAAAAGAGAAGAGGGATTTACCCTCGCGAAGGAAGATGATCATAGGGAGGAAGAAGAGAATCCATTTGCTAATTGTAACGCCGGTATCGCGCTCTGAAAAAGGGCGTCATAAACAAATCGGGGACGTGGAGTGGTGGCGTACGGTGGCCGTTGATCGTGTCTTGGAGTTTTGCGCGCCATTCTGTGCGGTTATTCACTAGCTTGAGCATGGTAACGCCGACGACGAAGATGACGAGGGAAGCGATTAATTCGAATATGCCTGAAAAGGTGTCAGGACTGTCAGGACAGGGTGCAAGAACGCGTACCTTCCCATAACTGTTCGACGTTTGTCCAGAGATCTGTTGCCTGAGTGAACCAGATGCCGATGAAGGCTGCGCCGATAATGAGGGCGATGATCAACCCAACCAGTGAACCAAAGACGACCTGGAGGAGACGTCAAGGGAAAGCGGTGACGGTGTAGACGGGTGCATGCCTGTAGCCTGAGTTTTTTCTGTACGCGGGGAGAGACGGTGGTGGAAGGATCGGCGGAATCGCTGTGGAGGACATGTTTTACGAGGCTGAGGAGGACGGCGAGGATGAAGGAGGCCTGAAGAGAGTCGCGGAAGACGACGAAGAAGATGGGGACGGAGAAGGCGGACATGGTCGGTGGCAGGGATGGGGGGGAGAGCTGTGTGTGGGTTTTATCTGACGCTTTGCTCAAGTCTCAGTGGTGGTCTGAACATGGCGGACAATTATAGCATTCATGAAAGCCCGCAGAAGACCTTCCCCGAGGTACAACGACTCTCGGAAATATCCGCGCCGAGGACCAACAGTCACTGACCATTACTAGATACCCTCATCATCAAGAAGGTCCCATGATGGGTGTTCACTCTTTTAGACTCGCTTCGAGGCCCTTTGGCGGGGTCTCTTAGCCGGTCACTCTCACTGCATTGTGACGTTAAATGTCGTAAGTTCGTTCTCGTTGGTGGGGAAGGGGTTCAGTGTAGTAACCCCCGTCTAAAAGAGGCTGCTGCGTTATGGTCTGATCATGATTTTAGCACCATCCTAGGCCCTCGGAAATGTTAGAGGGAAGTGTCGTGCGGGCACTCTCACTCTTCCACCGGACCGGAGCGGTTAGCACTTTCATCCTCATAAATACTCAAACACCACAGCCATAACTCTCAGAAATGCTCGGCTCTCTGCTCTTTCTCCTTCCCCTTGCCACGCTCGCCCGAGCAGGCGTGCAAGAGCACTGGTGGAACGTTACCTACGTCGAAAATGCAAATCCAGACGGTCTGTTCCCCCGTCGCGTCATTGGCGTCAACAATACCTGGCCGTGCGCGGTCCAATTGGCCTCCCCATCATGATAGTTCCTGACCCCCTCTTCACAGCCCTCCGCCCCTCGACATCAACACGACCGACTCTCTCCTCCTCCATCTCACCAACTCGCTCGACGCACCGACCACCCTCCACCACCATGGCATGTATTTCAACTCGACCAGCTGGCAGGACGGCGCTGCCTTCCTTTCTCAGTGGTACCGTCCATTTCATCTCACTGCTCTGCTCCCACCTCACGCCATTTTGCAGTGGTGTCCCCCCCGGCCAGACCTTTGACTATGTCGTCCCAATCAACTCTTCTGGCCAGCACGGCACCTACTGGGCTCATTCCCACTTCTCCGTCAGTACACTTCTCAACCATCTGCTAGCCCACCTGACGTTGTCCTCAGGGTCAATATGTCGATGGTTTCCGTACTTCCCTCGTTTTACACCCCACAAAAGAGCCCTATGACTATGACGAAGAATTCACCGTTATTCTCGGCGATTGGTATCATACACAACAATCCATCTTGATGAAGTCCTACCTCAGCATTTCCGATCCGAACGGCAACGAACCCGTCCCTGGTAAACTTTACCTATTAATACCCGAACCCTATCCTGACGCACGGCATTGTCTAGACTCCGGCTTGATGTACTTTGCACAGGACGCGTCCTACTTGCCACCCATCGCCGGAACTTCACCGGCACCGGTCACCTCTGCAGTAGGATTCAACGAAAATGCAACGTTACCATTTGCTCCCGGAAAGACCTATCGGCTCAGGCTTATCAGCACCTCCGCGTTTGCCACCTTCAACTTCTGGATCGACGGTCATAACATGAGCATCATCGAAGTCGATGGTGTAAGTTTGCCTCCAACCATCTTTGACAAGCTCACCAACATCATCCGTATAGACAGACGTAGAGGCATATCCAATAGATACGGTGTGCATCGCCGTCGCACAACGCTATTCCGTACTCGTCCAAGCTCGGAATGATACATCTTCCAACTGGGCGATCCATGCCAACATCGACCCCACAATGTTTGCCACCGTGAATCCAAACCTGCAACCGAGTGTGTACTACCCTCACTTTAGTCGCATACATCGACTGAGATGCGTCCAAAAACAGACATTACCTCCTCGATCACATATGTCCCTGGGGAAAGTATCATTGACCTAGGAACTATACAAAGCTATGAGATGACAAACGATACTGCACTGGCCCCGCTCGACGTAATACCGCAGCCTGTCGCTTCACACACAATCGACTTGGAGGTCGTGTTTCAGACCATGGATGATGGCACAAACCACCCCACGCTCAATGGCTTTGTCTACAACTCCCCACTCGTCCCCGCAATCATATCTGCGCTCACCCTCGGTGACAATGCAACATCCCAAGAAGCATACGGACCGTATAGCATCATGCTCGATCATCTCGATGTTGTTGACATTCGTATCAACAACAGTGACACGGGAGCACATCCATTGTGCGACTTGAATTCTTCTGATTGAATCGCATCGATTTTGCTGACCTCCGTGTCGTAGCCATTTGCATGGTCACCAGTTCCAAATCGTCCATCGCGCAGAACAGTACGACTCGACCGATCCTACATTGAACCCTCCGCTGATTGAGGGACAACCCAATCCGATACGCCGCGACACCGTTGTTATTCCAGCTGGCGCGGGCGTAACGCTTCGGGTTGTTGCGGATAACCCCGGAGCATGGATTTTCCACTGTACGGTTCTCAGATCACGCCCGCGAGATGACTGACCACTCTTGGGCAGGTCACATCGAATGGCACTTGGAAGCCGGTCTTGCAATCCAGTTCATCGAGGCACCGCTTCAGATCCAGGAACGAGCTGTCGGACGGGTCCCATCATTCCTATTCGAACAGTGTGCGGCGCAAGGATTCCCACAATCAGGAAATGCCGCTGGCCATGCGTCGGCGACAGATTTGTCTGGACTGCCCTTGGGGCCTTTCCCCCAAGTATTTGGCTTCCAGCCAAAGGGTATTGTGGCTATGACAGGGTAAGCATACCTTCTCAGAAACCCAAAGGGCTGGTGCGATATGTTATTCACACAGGTGTGTACTCACTGCTGTCATTGGCATGATGACCGTGGTATGGTACACGATGGGGGCTAAGGACAGCGAAGAGGAGGCCAAGCTGATGAGACGTGCCGAAAGAGGTCAAAACCGATTTAGTTTGTTCAGGAGTACGCACTGATTCACCCCGGGCTTGTTGATCTGGGGTGGGATCCGATGCCTTGATGACGATCGTATATGTAGTATATTTGAAGCTGCTTCATGCTTGTATATTCTCGAGGCGTCGTGGGGTACCTAGGCCGTGGGTGATACAGTACGGACATTCTCATGGACTACATATATGCCTAGCGAGTTGTGTCGGCGTAGATCTTGGTGCACTCTGTCACAAGATCGATTCCCCCCTTGGCCACTACCCCGTATATACTATATCGGAGGATGATGAATGCGGGGAGTGACTTGGAATCAGACGAACTGTCGCGGCTGCTAGCCTTGGCTAGCGAGACTGACACGTAGAAGGGTCGAGAAACAAGATAAAGGGATCTTGAATTCGACTAGGGAACAGGTACGTGATCGCGGGCTATTTATTGACCCGAGATAAGAGAAAGGAGACTGTCTGAGTCCATGTGATAGTACAGGCACGGTCTGATAGTAACGAAGGAGTTGCGATGCCTCAAAGGTATCCACGAGCTGGTTGTCGAGCCCGCACAGTAAGCAACCCGTGCTGGCTCTGCCGAGAGCGGCGCGGCGCGGTGTGTGATCGTCACACGAACAGAGCCCAGGGCTGATACGAAGGGCCGGGGATAACAACTTAAAATTTTTATCCCCCTCAGCTCAGGAGGCTAATACAAGCTGACCTTTTATACTATATGGCACTAGGACAAGCTTGGTTTGCTCGTGTTTATACTAATGGACGGTCGCTGTACCCCAACTTGAACGTACTAGACAGGTTTTCCACCAGACCGCAAAGGATGCATGTTCCATCGAGAGTGGGCGGCGCGACGTACAAACTGCCGCCAGATCTGTCCATGCGAGCGCCAATGACGGCGGTACATGTTCCTGGGCGCCTCCTTTGCAAAACAGGTACATGTGTACCGGACTGCAGGTGGTCCTCAAGTCGGAATGCTTGTTCAAGCTGGATCTGTCTAGGACTCGGAACATTAACAATTGATGTTGGCATCTTTGTGATACAGCTTGTTTGTAGTGTGGTATCTACAGCATTCACCACTGGACCTAGGCGGCGACCATGCATGATGCACGAGCGGATGCCTCTAACCCGACTGGGCTATCTGTCTGCCCAGTGATATTCGAAGGAGCCTTTTCTGATGCGTTTTCTGGGGTCCTACTGCCAGCTTCTTGAGCTTCGCGTCGTTGGCGTCTCCGCTTTCCGCTGGCCGACTCCCATCCAAAAAGCGTCGTGCGTCCCTATCAAAAAAGGCATGATGTTAGTTAACGTGACAGGACCACACTGGATAGTTTACCTCTTGGAACTTGTAATACACGAGCACGACGATGACGGCCAGCCAGTAAAACACATATGACAGCACGCTGCCCACTAACGGTGCGATGAACAAGGTGAACACTAGAACGTGACAGGCAAGTCTTACTTGTCGCACTGTTTTGCCAACCAAAGACGGCTTTAAAGAGGGACCAGCTGCCACTGTTGGCGTTACAACAATCGAGGTGCCAAACGTTTCCTCGAACATCATACGACCCAGGGCCAGTTCCACCAGTATCGTCTGAAGACGCGCCAATGAACTTGAGGAACTCGTTTTCTTGGAATCCCCAAATGGCCCTCGAGAAGAGGCCAGCACCAATAAGCAAGATAAAGTTCGTCATGGCGAGGAGGAATATTTTGAAGGCTGCAAGGGTGTCGGAGTGTCAATGGGGAACTCGGTAGGGAAGGGATACTTGCCTGTTCGGCTGGCGAATTGGTACAAAATAATTCCGCAGGCAATGCCGGCGATGAGGCCGACGATGGCGGCAATGGGGATAGAGGTAGCAGGCTCTGCGAGTGAAACGCCGCCGACAAAGACGACTGCTTCCAGACCTGTCGAGGGAGGTGAGCGAGGGGGTCACGGACGAGAAGAGGGACTTACCCTCGCGGAGGACGGTGATCATGGGGAGCATGAAGAGGACCCATTTGCTGGTTTTTGAGGCGCGATCGCGCTCTGGGGAAGGTCGTCAGAGACAGGTCTGGGACGTCGAGGGGAGGCATACGGTGGCCGTTGAACGCGTTTTGGAGCTTTATGCGCCATTTTGTGCGAGCACGCTCGATTTTAAGCATGGTAACGCCCATGATGAAAATCATGAGAGCAGCGATCAATTCGAATATGCCTGAAAGCGTGTTGGGAATGCTACGACAAGATGCGGAAAAGAGTGCATACCTTCCCATAACTGTTCCGCGTTTGTCCAAAGGTTTTTCGCCTGAGTGAACCAGATGGCAACGAACGCTGCGCCGATGGCGATGGCGATAGCTAGTCCGGCCAGTGCACCAAGGAAGACCTGTGGAACACGTCGAGGGAATGGTAGAAGTGACAGGAGCGGATGCCTACCTGTAGCCTGAGTTTTCTCAGGATGCGGGGGGAGACGGTGGTAGAGCTGGACTCAGGATCGAGAGGAGCAGTGCGAGCAGTGTCGGAGAGGACGGCAGGGTCTTTGTGAAGGATTTGTTCTACGAGGCTGAGGAGGACGGAGACGATGATGGATGCCTCGAGTGCCTCGCGGAGGACGACGATGAAGATGGTTACGGAGAAGAGGGAGGGGGACATGGCGGTCTGGTGGCAGGGGTGGGATGGGCTGGGTGTTGGGCTTTATCTGATATGATAAAATTTCTCATGTCCGGTGTCCGAAAGTGGACCGATCATATCAGATAATTCGTTGCCCGTGTCACAGCCTTATCTGATAAAATTTTAGGCCGTCATAAATAGAGTACCGTCTCTCGTGCCACCCACCAGAAATGTCTGTCCCCCTCCTCCTCCTCCTCCTCTTCCCCCTCCTCCTCCACCTTGCCACGCTCGCCAGAGCAGGCGTGCAGGAGCACTGGTGGAACGTCACCTACATCGAAAACGCAAACCCAGACGGTCTGTTCCCCCGTCGCGTCATTGGCGTCAACAATACCTGGCCGTGCGTGGTCCTCACCTCCCCATCATGACCGTTCCTGACCCCCCTCTTCACAGCCCACCGCCTGTCTCCGTTAACACAACCGACTCTCTCCTCATTCATCTCACCAACTCGCTCGACGCACCGACCACCCTCCACCACCATGGCATGTACTTCAACTCGACCAGCTGGATGGACGGCGCAGCCTTCGTCTCTCAGTGGTATATCCATACTTTTCTCTATGCTCTTTTCCCACCTTATGCCGTCTGTAGTGGCGTCCCCCCCGGTCAGACCTTTGACTATGTCGTCCCAATCAACTCTTCTGGCCAACACGGCACCTACTGGGCTCATGCCCACGATCATGTGCGCGCGCGCTTCCCAATCATTTCCAGCCAAGCTGATCTTGTCCCCAGGGTCAATATGTCGACGGCTTGCGTACTCCCCTGGTATTACATCCCTCAAACGAATCCCATCAGTATGACGAAGAATTCACCGTCATCCTCGGCGATTGGTATCATCAGCAACACGCTGTCTTGTTGCAATCCTACCTCAGCTTTAGCGATCCGGCCGGCATCGAACCTATTCCAAGTAAATTTTATCGTTAATACCCAAACCCTATTTTGACGCGCGGCATTGACTAGATTCCGGCCTGATCTATTTTTCACAGGGCTCGTCTTACTTGCCCCCCATCGCAGGAACCTCACCAGCATCGGTCACCTCTTCGGTAGGATTCAACGAGAATGCAACGTTACCGTTTGTTCCTGGCCGGTCCTATCGGCTAAGAATTGTTAACACGGCCGCGTTTGCCTCGTTTTACTTCTGGATCGATGGTCATGACATGCGTATCATCGAAGCCGACGGTGTGAGTCTGCCAATTCGGCGGTGACCCGCCTGCAACGACCTTTGAGAAAACTCACCAACATCATCCGTATAGACAGACGTACAAGAATATCCAACAGACATGCTGAGTATCTCTGTTGCACAACGTTACTCCGTCCTCGTCCAGGCTCGCAACGATTCATCTTCCAATTGGATGATCCATGCCAACATGGATACTGCGATGTTTGACAAACCGCCTCCGACTCTGCAACCAAGTATGCACCATTTTCTCAGTGTATTTGCATGTATCAATTGAGACTCGCCCAAAAATAGATCTCACCTCTTCGATCACATATGTCGCTGGGAAAAGCATCACTGACCTAGGGCCTGCACAAAACTATGAGATGACCAACGATACTGCACTGGTCCCGCTCCTCGTAATCCCGCAACCTGTAGCCTCAAAGACCGTCGGGCTGGAGGTCGTGTTTCAGACCATGGATGATGGCACAAACCACGCCACACTAAATGGTTATGTGTACAACTCCCCGATCGTCCCCGCAATCATATCCGCTCTCACCCTCGGTGACAATGCAACATCCCAAGAAGCATACGGACCGTATAGCATCATGCTCGATCATCTCGATGTTGTTGACATCGTCGTCAACAACACTGACGTGGGAACACATCCATTGTGCGACTTGAATTCTTCTGATTGAATCGCATTGATTTTGTTGACCTCTGTGTCGTAGCCATTTGCATGGTCACCAGTTCCAAATCGTCCATCGCGCAAAACAGTATGACTCGACCGATCCTACATTGAACCCTCCGCTGATCGAGGGACAACCCAATCCAATGCGCCGTGACACTATTACTATTCCGGGTGGCTCTTCCGTCACGCTCCGGGTTGTCGCAGATAACCCTGGGGCTTGGCTTTTCCACTGTACGTTTCTCGGGTCACGCTCGTGAGATAGCTGGTCACCTTTGGGCAGGTCATATCGAATGGCACCTGCAGGCTGGTCTCGCGGTCCAGTTCATCGAGGCACCGCTTCAGATCCAGGAACGAGCTGTCGGACGAGTCCCATCATTCCTATTCGAACAGTGTGCAGCGCAAGGATTCCCACAATCAGGAAATGCCGCTGGCCATGCGTCAGCGACAGATTTGTCTGGACTGCCCTTGGGGCCTTTCCCACAGATATTGGGTTGGCAGACAAAGGGCATTCTGGCGATCACCGGGTAAGCATCTTGTTTATGAATGACAGCAACGGTTGACCGACGTGTCGCCCACAGATGTGTACTCACCGCTGTCATCGGCATGATAACCGTGGTATGGTACTCGTTAGGGTTTAAGGATAGCGAGGAGGAGATCGAGGAAGAGGTGATGAGGCACATCGAGGCCGAGCAAACGCGTAAATGGTTTGGTTTGTTCAAGAGGGCGAAATGATTCACCTTGAAGTTGGTTGTATATGTAATTCAATGACAACTTTGTTACATTCACCGTAGCTGGGGTAACAGCCAAACGAACAAGGCTGCTTCACGTATTTGAGCACCTAGATCGTGGGTGCTGCTGAGCGCGTGTCGGTGTAGATCCAATAGACGGAGTAGATCGTTGTCCGGCGTTATCCGGAGGATTTCAGAGCCAAAATTTAATCCGCTCGCAGAGACTCCGAAATGTTGCGCTGTGCTCGTTTTCTTCGTCCCCTCGCCACCACCAAGCAGGGCGTAATAAAAATACGCCTCATGGCCACCACAAGCACACCCGCCTTCGTGCGTGCCCGTTCTCTCGGGTCACGCGTGATCGCTTCTAAACCAACTTTAGAACAAGGTCTTGTATGCACCGCTGTCCGAGATCGATCCCGAAGTCCAAAACATCATCGACAAGGAAACTTGGAGACAATTTTCGGGACTCGAACTCATCGCCTCAGAGGTTCGTGTTTTTTCGAGTTTATTTTCCTGTTCTGGACACTCCTTCCAAAGAACTTGACTAGCCGGGCTGCCATCGAGGCCAATGGCTCCATCTTGACCAACAAGTATTCCGAGGGCCTTCCTGGGGCCCGCTACTATGGTGGCAACGAGTGGATCGACGAACTCGAAAACCTCTGCCGCAAGCGGGCTTTGCAAGCATTCAACCTCAATCCAGAGAAATGGGGTGTCAACGTCCAGCCTTATTCTGGAAGTGTAAGTCCATCTATGCCGGTTTGATACGAGGCGATCTTCACGTTCTTCTCCAACTCATTCAGACTGCCAAGTGCGTCACGTTTCCCATGCTGTCAGCCGGGACTGACCTGCTTTCTTCAGCTTTGCCGCCCTAACGGCGTTGATTCAACCTCAGGACAGACTCATGGGACTGGGTTTACCTGATGGTGGCCATCTCACCCATGGTTACTACGTACGTCCCGCAACCCCGGGACTTGTTTCACACACTTAGCGCGGTTTTTCAGACTGCGAAGAAAAAAATGACCGCATCTTCCATCTACTTCCAGTCTTTCCCTTATGCTCTCGACCCTGCTACACAGTTAATTGATTACGTGGCTCTGGAAAGACAGGCAAAGATTTTCAAGCCCCGTTTGATTATCTGCGGTGCCTCAGCGTACCCCCGAGACTGGGACTACGCTGCCCTCAGGACTACCTGCGACAAGGAGGGTGCTTATTTGATGGCAGATATCGCTCACACGAGTGGTTTGATTGCAGCACAGGAATTGAAGAGTCCTTTTGATTACTGCGACGTTGTCACCACCACAACGTGAGTATCACTATGCTTCAATTTCGCGTGCAGGCTTGGGAGCTATGCGCATTTAGTCACAAGACGCTCCGTGGCCCACGAGCAGGTTTGATCTTCTTCAGGAAAGACGGCCAGAACAATCAGGACCTGGAGAAGCGTGTCAATGAGGCTGTCTTCCCCGCTTGCCAAGGCGGCCCACACAACCACGTGCGTTTGATTTCGCGAACCCCTCTCATCCTATTGAAATGTACCTTGGCGACAGACGATTGCTTCCGTTGCTACAGCACTCCTTCAGGTTTCCCAGCCCGAGTGGAAGCAGTACGCACGTCAAGTTATCGCCAACGCCAGGACACTTGCCACTTATCTTATCGATCGTGGGTACAAGCTCCAGACTGGTGGTACCGACAACCACCTCGTCCTGTGGGACCTCCGACCTCTCGGGTTGACGGGTAGTAAGATCGAGAAAGTGTGTGACCTTCTTGGCATTACCATCAACAGTACGTTTTTCATTCGCATGCTGTGCTCTACTTGTCGAGTCAGTATCTTTTTTTTTTTTTTTTTTTTTTTTTTTTTTAAGAAAATGCCGTTTCCGGGGACGCCTCTGCACAAACGCCTGGCGGCATCCGTCTCGGTACCTCCGCTCTCACATCGCGTAACATGGTAGAGGAAGACATCAAGGCCGTTGCTGAGTTCCTGCACCGTGCGGTTCAGCTCTCGCTCGTCCTGCAAAAGGAGGCTGGTTCGAAGATGCTCAAGGACTTCATCCGCGTGGCTACCACCGAGAGGGAAGGCATGGTTGGGGCAAAGCTAGTCAAGGAGCTGCGCCGAGACGTCGTGACGTTTGCCCGTAAGTGGCCTCTGCCTGGTGCTGACGTGTCTACCATCCGACGGCCTGCTGGGATCGAGGAGGACGATTAGGGTATGCATGGTGTTGTCACGGATGCGTGAGGGGCAAAGATTCAACGATCACGAGCGGATGTCGATTTGGACGTTCAACATTGTCCAGCTGCTGTGCAGTAGATTCATCGTGTGTATTGTTATCACTATATTTTCCACGATTGAAACGTGGACTCAGTACTCATCAATGGCCCTGAGTGCAGTGCTACAGCTCCATCAAGCTAGACACGATCATATCGCATTATGAACCTGGGTGTCCGCACGATGGAGCGAGGCCCTATATACCCTTGGGATGGTCAACGCATGGGGCCCTGCCTTGCCCTGTGTAACGTCTGGTACATGTGACAGTGCTGAACCGAACGTTCCTAGCCGCATCCACTACCCTCCGGTGAGACAACAGGTACGCACCGCAACCCCGCGACTCTGCAGGCGATGCGGAAGCTTTGCACGTTGTCGTTGCGTGCAAAAAGTGGGTCCCATCCCCTCGCGACCCTAGAATAGACGTACGGCCACCATCCTGCACAAGGCTAGTTAGAACGATTACAATGCCACCAATCGAACGTTGCACACTGATCACCGCGCGCGGCTGTGGACTAGGCCAGTGCTCCGCAACCATTCCACGCCTCAGCGGGCTTAGGACGCACCCGGCGTTCTAATTTGAAGAGAAAGAAAGAAGCTTTGGCAGTCAGCGGAGAAGCTGCAGAAGCCTAGAAGACCTCGGTTTCGTCCTAGTGTCCCCCGGGCCGTTCAACCCTATATGAATGCGCCGCCGCACCCACACGCGCAATGAACTGGCCAAGATTCCCGACTGGTGATGGATTACCAACGTGTGCCGTGATTGTCAAATGTGTGATGATTCATAGCCGCTCGGGGGTTATCCTTTTGTCTCCAGGCAGATACATTTAAGCCGGTCCTCGCGCGATGCGAGTTCAACGTTTCCGGTTTGCCATGCACGTCCTTCCCTGGTCTCTTCCCTTACAAAGTGAGTGGTGCGTTTGTTGGCATGTGACGAGACGCTTCAAATATTAATATTTCTTCTCCAGTTACAGCATGCGCGTTCCACAGCGTTGCGATCGCGAGTACTGTATTCAGGCTGGTGTATCGCTGGTATATGGCCAGTTTCTGGTGGGAAGATGGGTGGGCCGTGTTTGCGCTCGTAGCTGATGTGGTGTGTCTAGTGTGCGTCTGGCTGGCGGAACCCGTCACGACAGGTGCGGAACCATTCTCCTCTGACACGAAGCATGTTCTCTTGATGTGTTGGTCCAACTAGTCCAGGAGATGCCACGCATAAACAGGATCACTAACTGGATAATCGCTATAGGGTTACCCTGCGTTCTCTGGTGCGCGTGCAACCCTGGGAATAAATTGTGGGACTTTTGTCCTTGCTGACGGCGTCCTCAGGGCTTGTCGAATAAGCATCCTGTACTCCGTCGTCCGCGTTGCAAACCCCTCCTTGCGGCTTCGACGTGTCGCGTTCCTTGTCTTCTGCTCGTTCCTCGCCATGTGGGCCGCCTTGATCGGCCAAAGAATCCATATCTGCATCACAAAACAATGCATACTGGGAGCTTCGGTAGGAATCTCTCAACTCATCAGTCAGTGTCCCGGTCATGTCCGTTCCCATCAAGGTCTCATCCCCGTCACAAACGCCTTCCAGCGGACATACTTTCCGATTCATTACTGGTCGTTTTGCCTATTTACCTCCTTCGACGGACAAAGATTAGGCACCGGCATCGAATCATGATATTTTCGGTGTTCTTTGCTACGGTGTTGATCACTGTGGTCTCTGTTTTTCATTCCGCCGTCCTCATCGCAATACAGTCGACCGGAATTATCGTTGTCGGTCACGTCAGGGTAAGTCATGTTCGATCTGCCAGTTTTCTCGGCGCGTCAATCCAAGGGGGAGCGGATTCAAGGAGAGAACAGACAAGACAATAAGAGAAGTTTTCGTTCCCCGCGACCTCGCGTCTACACCCTCTCGGTTTTACCTTCATTTCGACTCATGTATTTGTTCTGAAAACAGGCGGCCGTCTCGCTGGTCGTGTGCAACCTCCTCGTGATCGTGATGTTCGTGTACCGCATGTGTCGCCGAGGCAGGGACCCCGATGGGACGAACGAGGCGATCTCGTTCACGAGCGTGGATCTGAATACGGGTCTCACGGAGAGCGTTGTGGACAAGTACACGATGACGATCCACGAGCGCTCAGTGGTGACTGCGACGGAGATGAGTCGCTCGATGACGACTGGAACGATAGAAGTCGAGGAGAAGGCGGAGCAAGCCGTGGGATAGAGGATAGACCTTTTTCTCTTGTATGAGAGCCTGTGGATTGGCTGGGGTCCTGGCTGGTCTGGGCAGCAGTTAGCGGCTCACCGTGGCCTACTGACAGTGTGTCCCAGGGGCCAAACTGCAGGCAGCCTCATGATAGATTCGGAACCTTGACGTACTATAGTGATGATTGACATATAATGGCTTAATGTACGACTCCATGAAATATATGATGATGACAAGTATCGTCATGCATTCACGTCTCTGGTAGTCGTAGCTTGAACGTTGGCGACGATTACATACGAATCACGGTCTGCAGTGCATGACTATGGATCTGACACGAGGATGCGTGGATCTTGTGTCAGATCCATAGTCATACCAACTTGTAGGCACCTGAGCGGATACCTCGCGACGATGATGTCAACGCGATGGAATTGGAGAGAAACGAGCATCGTGCGTTTTCGCTTTCACGGTCAATATCCGATAGTATGTCTGCAACTTTACAGTCCAATGAATTGCTAAGAAAGTAGTCCGAGTCATCGCCTGTCCGTTCACATTTCTAGTAGCTGTCAGAGTTCCACACGAGTTGAGAGACGCAACTGTATCCATACGATGACTCTGAGAGCGAGGCCAACGCAAAGGGAGAGGCGTTTCAACGTGACCTTTGTCTGAGCGGTGAGCTGATCGATGTCGGGCAGGTAGTAGGAACCGTGGCGATTAGACTTGTCGAGACTCGACTACGTGCGATTCGTCCAATTCAAGGACGTAGTAGTCAACGAGGTCCGACTCCTCGCAGGGTTGAAATACACCACATTCGACGCTCGCACTGGCCGACATCATGCTTATGGCAGCTCAACATTCTCATGGAATCAGAGCCTCCTGCTTACTGATCATGAAACAAGCGAGTTGTTTCAAAATATTACACACCGATCCTGTCATGGTGCCAAAGATCTCGCAACAAGTGTCCCAGAATTGCTAATGGGCAGCAGCAGTACCCATGGCAGAAGTCGAGCACGAGGACATGGATATGTCGGTCCGTTCATTCATTTTCCATTCATGAAAAACATCATGATCACAGATATCGGCTCAGCGACATCTCCCGTGTTTATCCTTCAAGCTTCAAGTCCGAACCACACAAAGACACTCTCACTTACGCGAGGACTTCCAACTTCAATCCGTGGGTCCTTCGGCTACAGTCGGTCAGCAGCTTACCGTCTCCCTGACAAGTCATTTGAAACAAAATAAGCCTCCAACATTCTGGGGATCATTGGCAACCATACCTTGAGCCCAAAGTTGCGTTCGGAACCTTGCTGGCAAGTAAAGTTACATGTCATTTCTTGTATCATGGTTCCAAAGGTATGAAACATAAGTATCATTCGTTACTGCGTTGGACAGTCTAAGAGCGCTCAGCCTCACATACTGTCATATCCGGAGTATCCATCCGAGGCGTTGTACTTGTCTCCGATTCGTTACCGCTCCTGGAAAACCGAGCGAATAGAACTGTCGTTTCTGACGACATGGACAGTAGAATTCCTTTGCTGGTCTCTTGACTGAATCCTCCCAGGGCAAGGTCGACCGTCGTGAATTCGATCGTCTTGCTGGACTCAGGTGCAGAGTCCTCGAAACCTGGCTTGTCCCTGCATGAGATGCGGTAGACAAAGGTGACGATCACAAGCAGGTTGCACACGATCATCGAGCACGCCACTTTGACATGTTCAAAGATGACCGAACCTGACGTGACAGACCGGAAAAATACGACTATCTCTATGACCGTGACGATGTTGATGACCATGCTTGCAGACAATGCGGAAGAGATGAGAATCCTTCGTTTTCGGCTCAGTCTCAAACTGCGTAAGAACCAGATTGGGAGTGCGCTCAAGAGTACGTCCGCAATGCAATCCGCTGCGACCGCCGAAGGTGACGTCAGGTAAGCAACGATGAATGAATGTCCAGTGCTTACCAGTTGTCTGGACTATAAGGACTGTCCTCGTCATGAGACAATGTATTGCAAGGCAGAGCTGAAGTCGTGATCCGAGCATCGCGATCCCAA
>JBBPTC010000023.1:41296-55927 GCA_038093955.1 Boletus albobrunnescens
ACGAACTTGTTCCGCTGAAGTTTCCCCGCCCAAAAGCGGACCATGTAACTGAATAGGCATGGCCTGTCACAAGTCGAGCTGATCTTCCATGACGTGTGTCTCATCCTGTTCCCGCGATGCTATTTGCGTCACTCATGGCACCGACAGAAATCGAGTAGACGAGTCTTCTCTCGTCGTCCCACATCATGATCTTCTTTCCCTACCTCGTGCCTTCGTAAGGTGTCCTCTCGCGCAGATGTGCACGTTGCGTATCCCGCCCCCTCGCTATTACTCACATCCTCTCCCCTAAGTAATCACGAATACGTCAGGAGCTTGAACGCTGAGCATCCCCCTGTCGTCCAAGCTAGTGCACCTTGCATGATCGCCAAGAGATGTGTCGACGAAAAAATCAAACATACGTCGTACACTATCCAAAAGGGAAAGGGAAGACATCTAATTATGTATATAATGTGGAATGTTTACTCAAATGCAACTCATGGACGCGCTTCTTCACGTATACAAGACGCCGCTGTCACAGACCCAGATGTCTTCAATCGACTACCACCTCTAAAGGACCAAGAAGACGATTTTGTCGTCTGTGGGGACGATGGCATTCCTTTGCTGGTCTCTGGACTGAATCCTCCCATGGCGAGATCGACTGTCGTCAATTCGATCATCTTTCTGGACTCAGGTACAGAGTCCTCGAAACCTGGCTTGTCCCTGCACAGGACGCGGTAGACAAATGTGACGATCACCAGCAGGTTGCACACGATCGAGCACGCCACTTTGACGTGTTCAAAGATGACCGAACCTGACGTGACAGACCGGAAAAATACGACTATCTCTATGACCGTGACGACGTTGATGACCATGCTTGCCGACAACGCGGAGGAAACCAAAATCTTTCGTTTTCGGCTGAGCTTCAGGCTGTGTAGGAACCAGATTGGGAGTGCACTCAAGAGTGCGTCCGCAATGCAATCCGCTGTGACCGCCGAAGGTGACGTCAGGTAAGCAACGATGAATGAATGTCCAGTGCTTACCAGTTGTCTGGACTATAAGGACTGTCCTCGTCATGAGACAATGTATTGCAAGGCAGAGCTGAAGCCGCGGTCCGAACATTGCGATCCCGAGGATCCCGAAAAGGACACCAATGCCGAGGGCGACGTGTCTCAGCATGCCTTCGGGATGTGAAACGCGCACTATAGAAGCCAGGATGCTTATCCTCGTTGCCCTGGAACCCGTCGTGGTATTGCTCACTCGTCATCTCCTGTATGCGATCAACCTGACAAGTGGACGCACCACATCAGTATGGGATATGCAAATGAGATGATCCAATTTCCGACATTGAAGAAACGCGGGATGCTGGCTGACCACACGCCTGTCAGGCATGAAAGAAGGTAAATTTAATAATAATCTTACCATTCGGGATGGGTTGTTCCATTATCGCGGCGACTAGCCAGGCGATATCGGCAAGGAACGCTAGTATGGCCCAGGCATCGTCCCACCACAAGCGAGCTGTATACCATCGGTACCAGAGCCTGAACAGAGTCGAGAGTATCGCCACGCTATGGAAAGACACCGAGACAGCTGTGGAATACATAGTCCATCAGGAACGCAAGAGAAGCGGCGGGAAAGTCACCAATCAATGTCCAACTCCAGTTAGGGAAGGGCATGGTGTCAGATAGGGGTTGGTAGCGAATGATCTACAGCTTTGTCGCAATGACCTTTTAGTACGTTCGGATGCAGCAGACTGCGATGTTGACGGCTTCATTTGAGTCTTGTATCACTTCAGGGCGGGGATGAGAATCACAACGTTCTGCAGCTCAAAATCCACAGTTAAGCCTGTAACGTGAATAATGGTCCTGTATACAGTAATGCACAATGGCAACTAAGCGGAGTATAATGTCACTTCAGAACGTGATCACATCAAACTTTAAAAAAAAAAAAAAGATTTACGTTACAAAGGCACGCACGAAGAGGAGAGAACACGTACAGACACCTCGCTTCCTTCACACACCAGTCGCCCGGGGCGGTCTAGTTACTTGCTACTACTGGTTGACCTGGGCCACTGAAAGACCAGCCGGAGGACATTATTGTGGCCCGAGGGGCTAGACTTTGAGACTCTGTTCGTCTCCCGGATTCCTTACTCGGGGACTTACAAGCTATCATTACGCTGCAAGTACATAGTCTAGACCTGTCCCATTTAGATCTATGTGACGATCCATCACCAGGAGATTACATACCATCAGTGAGAGTGCATATCCATTCCGCACACTATCTCAAACCCTCGACGCTCATTTCGACATGCCCGTCAAGAATGTGGAGAAAAGTAGGTGCTTTCCTTTCTGACTCAGCTTTACATTATGCAATACGGGAAGCCCAATCAAGAGCACACCCGCAATGCATCCCGCTGTCACCACCACCTTTGCAGTCAATGCTAATAATGGGGCTGCTCGCGTTCACCGATCATCTGGGCGATGCAGGCCCTCCTGGAAATGAGACAGTGCAGACATGGAGTCGCCGACAAGACCCGCGCGTGGAAATCAAAATACTTGTTTTATCCGTAAAAATGTCCTCTGGTTCCATGACGCACCATTGAATGCGGAATCACCATATCATGATGGGAAATGCAAGGGAGGGACAATTCAGGATGGTAAAATTTGGATTGTTGGCTCAGCGAGGGTGCTCATCTTTGCTACCAGGAACAGGTGCCCAAGCCATGTAAGTCATGATATCGGCCAGGAGGTGACATGTATCTTCCCACCCCACATGCGCTGTATACCAGTGATATCAAAGCCTGAACAAAGTCAAAAGTGTCGCGCAGCCGTGGAAGGATGTTAGCTAGGACACTTGCCACTGCTAGTTGTTATTCGAGTGGCCGGAAAACCTACGATACATATGTGCTGAGCCCGAGTTCGATAGCATGTGACGTGCGACAAGGAAAAGCGTGAGACTCAGCTGCGCGGCCCGGTACCCTATTACTGGGCCATGGTCAAGTTGAAAGTGCCTTTTTGCAGAGTCTGAATTGTCGGCATGGCGCTCGTCAGTCGGTGGACCCATCGTTTTGGCCAACTTTACTCATCGACGAGCTTCCCTGTGGCACAGTCTGGGGGACGAACACTTGCAACGTTCCCGTTTAACTGAACCTTCCACATCTTGCACGTCACAGCCGAACCTGAAAACAACGGTTCGGAACGCTCAAAAAATGATTTCTTAGAGTTAGTACAGGAACAACCCCAAAACATCCCACAGCTCTCACGTAGCTGAAGTAATAATATTAGAGCTTTTCGCAAATGTTAAGCACTTAATGCACAAAGGTGCCTGCAGATCCCACAGAGGGCAGAGTGAGCCAAGGCGCGATCGATCTACCGTACTATCAGTTAACTTGCATTTTACTATTACAACGATTTGAAGCAAGCTGACCTATTCTATTTTGCTCTTATAACTCATCATCAGCCCAAAGCGGACCAACCATCGATTCTGGTGGGTGTGGGTGACACACCATTCGTCCGTGTTCGGGAACTTGAGGCACAATAATTGCAAGGCCTTGGCAGGGTCGTTGTGCACGCGCAACCTCCAAGGTTCGTCTGACTGGGAATGACGGTCGTAAATTGAATGGGTTCGCTCTCGATGGTGCTCCCATCAAGATCTATGTCCATCTTGTGGCAAAACCGGTATGTGAACGTCACGACAACGAGGAGGTTACAGATGATGACCGAAAGTGCCGCCTGAAATATGACTGAGCGGGATGAACTAACCTCTATATCCAATTCCCTTACCTTGGTGTGAGTTAACAACAAGCTTATACCAGTACGGGCCACGAGGAAGAGAGCGACTACCTGCGCTACTGAGATAATAGTGATGCAAATCGAGGAAGCAAAAGACGAGAGGAGCAGGATGCGCTGGCTTTGCGAAATCTTTAAACGTTTCAGGAGGAAAGTAGGCATGAACATGAGAAGGACATCAGAAATCCCATCAGCTATGGAACATGGTTAGTGTGCACCCAGGGAAGGAAGTGACGAACGTACTGATTGCTTGGGAAATGGCAAGCTCGTGTGGCATTCTGCACAGCCGCGTAGCACAAGCGTACATCTTCATGGAGAGTATCGCAATCCACATTAAGCCAAAGGCGACTGCGATAGCATAGGACGCGCGTCGGATAGATGCATAGGGGTTTGTGATTCGAATTATTGCGGTTATCATGCTCAAGCGTGCCGCCCTGTCATTAGCATTCTATTTCAGAGACAGGGATGATAGCATGGAGGGAAATATACCAGGCAGTAGAGGTCAGGGTAGTCATTGATATCCAGTTTAGCATGATGTCAGTATGAGAGGGTTTCACTGATTGTCGGTCAGGCAAACTAACGACAGTGAGGGGAGAGAAGAGGGAGACGGACAGGGGACTGATCGCTGCAACCACGAGCAAGTGAGGCAGCCAACATCGGTGAGAAGGGCGAGAAGGGCCCAAGTATCGTCCCAACCAAAGCGGGTGATGTGCCAGCGATACGTTGACCTGAAAACGCCGGAACTGATGGCGAGGATGTGAAAAAAGCATGCAACCACTGCAAAGCTGGTAAGACTAACGAATGCTAACTTGGGATGACGAGCCTTTGAAATTCAGTGGCCAGGACTGCCCTGGCAATGGCATGGTTTGTGAGGACAGTGAGGGGGATAGCATCCTACCGTCGAACGATGGGAAGCTTTAAGCATTGTGAACGACTCAAATTGAGCTTGGGAACGGCGGAAACGCGATGGAACAAGGCCCATGATCTGTGTGAGTGTGTCAGGGATATCAACGGTGAACTAGAGTCAACATGAACGTCATTTATGTCACTCAAGGATGGGTGCTAGCGCTTACCTGCCACAGGGCGTGAGATAATGATTGCGTGACACCTTTCGTATCGATCCGAGTAGTGGAGTCCATGGGAGCGATAAGAGGGTGGTTGGATGCAGCGCCATCTTTTCACCTTTTGACCCATTATCTGTAGCATCGAGACCGATGTATGTCACCCAGTGTGTCCCCGTCGCTGAGTAGCTTCGAGCACGTACGTATAGTCAAAAGGTATATAGTTGGTGCGCTGATCGGAATCACATAGCTATCCTCGTTTCGTTGTCTTCTAGCCCCGGACTCGGTAGTCCATGGATGAGCCCCTCGCCTCCCCGTCGCTGCCAAAGTGGATCCCCAACCCCCCCCCCACCACCACCACCACCCCTCATTCTCCGTCGACCTTGTGACCCCGCCGGATGCGTTATCTTGGTACGTCCATCGCAGCCAGACCCGGTTCGCTCCGTGGTCACGTGACTAATCAATACGTCCAGTTTCCATTTCGAGCGAATCCCTTGGATTTCTCCAAAGCCTCAGCCAAATGGATCGATCAAAGTAAACACGATTTAAAGACAAGTACGACAGAGGCCTCGTCTACATTTTCTCCTCCTCCTCCTCCTCCTCCTCCTCCTCCCTTTCACCATGATTCTCGATCGCTCTAATGTCGTTCTCCACCATCCCTCTCTCAACACCTCCTTCCACGGTATAGAACACGCAGTGTCCTCTCCAGACCTCCTAGTCCATCAGTTCCGCGGAATCAAATATGCCATCGTACCCGCACGTTTCCGCCAGTCGATCCTCTGTTCTTCGTACCCTCCCGTCCTTGATGCAACCAGATTTGGGTACGTCTCTCTTCTTCATTCTCCTACCCTATCTCGCTCATCTGCACCCCACCCCTCAGCCCAATCTGCCCCCAACCAAATCAAAGGAGTCTCGAAGAGGAGTTAATTGGTCTCCAAGACACCGATATCCCCAGACAAGTCCTCGTTCAAGACGAGTTCGACTGTTTGAATCTCAACATCACTGCTCCCGCTCATCAGAGTCCACTTTCTCGATTTCCTGTCATGGTTTGGGTGCATGGGTTGGTGCTCCCATTCCCACGTGTTGACTCCAACTCATTTCCTCAGGGGTGGCAACCACGGGTGCGGTTCTAGCTGGGTCTATGACGGCGGCCCACTTGTCGCCACGAGCATTCGCATAGGCAAACCGATCGTCTTCGTTACCTTCAAGTACGTCCTCCCATTTACGTGTGAACCAGTGCTCACCGCCACCTTGTTTCAGCTATCGCTTGGGCTTCTTTGGCTGTGCCGCAAGTCCAAAGATTGCCGAAGATAATCGTGCAGCAGGTGACCAGGGCGTCGGGAATTACGGTTCGTCCCATTCTTATCTTACCTTCTCCGTCTTATCACAATTTCCCAGGCCTACGTGACCAGCGTCGTGCCCTGGAGTGGGTGAATCAATACATAACTGGCTTCGGTGGGGATCCTTCAAATGTTACAATTTTTGGATCCGGTTCCGGCGCAGCAGATATCATCGGACACCTGTATTCCAATCCCAACAAGTCTGATCCTCTTTTTGCTCGTGCCATTGCACAGAGCGCCGTCATCGAACACAACGTGCCTGATGTTGCTACCGCAGGCTGGCTCCTCTCACGAGCCCTATGTCCACTCCGTGTCTCCACCCTCGACCAGCTCCGCAACGTTCGCGCAGAAACGCTTGCAGAAATTCACTGCCCCGTACGCGCTGTAGATGACGGTGCTTTCTTCCATGTTGGCTGGCGAGAATCCATGTTTCCTCCCGCGGAATCTGAAGACGCAGATGTACCTATCCGCCACAGTCTCCCTGCACTTCGCTTAGGGGTTCGCAAGGGTAAGAGCAAGAGTAGAAGTCCACATCCTCAAGGCCGCGTCGCTCCACCGCCTGCTATCCCCGGCCTCCAGCCGCTCATTATCGGTGATTCCGCTAGCGAGACTGATCTTTGGAGCACCCAGGCCTCTGGCTGGGCAGCGTCTGGTGTCGTCCGCCGGCTTCGCGCCATCTGCCAGTCCCTGAACAAAGCCACTACTCTTCTTAATGCCTACGATATCGCTCCCCATACAACCTACGAGCTTTCTGACCGGGTTCTAGAGCTCGTTCAGGACGCTCGCATCGCTTGGCCAACAGAGTGCGTCGCCCAAGCAGCCAAGAGGAGCGGTCGTCAAGTGTGGCGTTATGTTTTCGATCAAGAAGGTCCAGCTCGCGGCATCCCTCATCATGCAGCTGACCTCATCTACCTATTCGATAATGTCCCGCTGCCTCTCTCACCAGCCACTTCACCCATGTCGTTCGAGGCTGATGAACCACTTCCATCATTGCCTTCTTCCGAATCATCGAACGGCGATGTGACCGACATCATTTGCCGCACGCGGACCCTGGACGACATCGAGATGATGAACGAGGACGAGTTTGATTATAGTCGTCGTCTTGCCCGATCCGATGGAGGCTGGCCTCGTCCCGTAGTCGACGAATGGTCTTACGGACGCGTACGTGACGCGATCCAGTCGCGTTGGATCACGTTTGCATGGGGGGAACGGCCTTGGGACCATTCGCGTGGCAAGATCTTTGTTTTCGGTCCTGAGGGCGAGACAGGCGAACGTTCTGCTGGTGTATTTGAAGGCAGACGAAGACTTAAGATCTGGGAAGAGGTATTGCAACCTCTTGGTGTGGCGCTCGTGCACAAGGTCGGGCATGAACTCGGTAATGGGCCCGCCTCTGGTTCGCGATGACTCTCTCTCCTGTCCATCCGCATCTCTCGTATTATAATCAGTCCAAAAAGCGCGTCTGCGCACACCTTGTTACCTTAATTCTCTCCTCCCCGAAATTTCTCGGGTGTGGTTGTATTATTTATCGGTCTCTTTCCTTGGGCGTCCGCTGCAGCGAGTCCTGCCGCGTAGTTGTCATTGCATTGGTCATCATTGTCTTATCTCATGTTGCATACAGTCATCACTATCATCATCCGCGCATCCCAATCTCTCTGCATTTCATACACTCATGTGTAATGAGTTCATTTTTCGCTGTCATCCATATCTACTTCATGATCATGACTACAATTACTGCACGCCACGGACACATTTCTACGTTTGCCGCATTGAAGACAATTGTATTTAGTTATCGGTCACATAGAAGTCTTATTTACATAACTCGAAGATTCGAATTCAGTGAATCGGTTAACCGCAGTGTCGTAGCATCGGGTAGCATCGCGAGTCACATACGTACTAGGTACTCCTGGTGCGATCTTAATTATGTATTACCGAAGGTTCTGTGAGTTCTAGAATCAGCTTTGTACTAGAGGTCAGAACCGACCTGCAGAACCCTTATACTCGGATCACAAGTACCATGCCAAACCAAAAAGTCCCTGCGAGGAATTCCATTCCCGTCATGATACGCCCTCGGACGAGATCGTTTGCGCCACCACCTTTATGAGTGCCTTGAGCCAGGCTGTTCACTGGGGGGCGATGACGATGAAGTCTGGGCTTACTGACGTGGGCCCTGCACCTCGTACCCAACACCGCTCGCACTGAAACATGCCATTGGCAAATTGGACACGTCCTTTAAGAACCTGAACAAGGAACCCCTGGTGCAGCGCTGGTATTGTGGTCTTGTTCCTACAATTGATAAACCAGATACAACGGCCGGAACAAACCATTCTCGGGGCTTGAATGGGTCAATATTGATCCTGACGCGAGGCTCTTTGTTTCGGCCAGATGTAGTAACAGCCGGAACACAAGGAACGGAACACAAAAGACACCACCCCCCCGCTTTGGGTTGGCTTGCTGCGACCACAAGGCGCGGGCAGACCGCCGGTTCCTCTATGGCACGTCTGGTTCCAGACTAGGGAGAAGGTGTGGTGTGCGTCGAATATCTTGATCCGAAATGTTCCCCCAAAGTTCGTGTATCGTTCCGTTTCAAGTTGTGGAGCTCCACTGCGTGGTGCCGCAGCTGAGTCGGATCTGGTTCATGACGGATACCCGACTTAGGACCGGAGCCCACACACGGAGTGAAAACTTGAGAATCAGATGAGTGCAGTTTGATCTAAAGAATCTACTATTGCAATAAGATACAAGTTATGTTTATATCCAGTACAAAGCAGCCCGACGTAAACCAGCGGAATGAAGTGCCTACATGTAGAAATGTAACACAACGGGACTCCAGGTACCTCTCAAAGGTAATCCTGCCCGTAACAATGTATGCAGCCATTTAAAGTACATCCGACACCTGGACGGTTGAATGGCAGGGATGTGACAAAGGCGGGTTCTACCCGCAAGTGGAGGTTATCCAGGATGAGTCGATCATCATTAGTGTGTTGTGGAGTCGTAAGAGAGCGAGAGTGGAAGCGAGCGGAAGATGTCGTTCTTCAATTAAGCCATTGCTTGGGTAATAGCTTGGACGAGCATGCCTTGATAGTCACCACCAGACTCATACATGGCGAAGCCGCCGAGACCGGCCTGCTTGATAAATTGTCCCTTGGCAGCTGCGACCCACACGTCAGTAAGGATTACTACCAACACCATGTGACATACTGAAGGACCGGGGATCATCATAGGAGACCAAGACAGAGGTGGAAGGGTTGTAAACAAATGGCTAACGGCAAATATCGATGAGACGTCGAAAACATGCAATCAGTCAAGAACCTACCGTCTGACTACACTCATCAAACAAGCCCATCATGCCGGATGCAACAGTGCCGTTCTGGCTGAGGAAACCCTCGTTGAACAATGCCCAGAAGTTGTAAATGCCCGAGTTGCCATTTCCAACAGGAGGGTTACCACAGACATCGGGCGAGGTAGAGGGTGGGTCCCAAGAGTCACCCATAGGGATGTTGGTCTTGTCGAATGAGGTGTAGATGTTGAGCGTGTTACCGGTAACAGCAGCAGATTGCGGGACGGTGTAGCTGTGTCCATAAGCTGCCACACCAAGAACGATCTTGTTGGCGGGGAAACCGGCCTTCATCCAAGCAGCGACGGCAGAGGCAGCCGATCCCTCCTGATGGCCAGAAGGGGCACAGCTGTCATTGAGAGGAGAGTTGGGGCCAGTGGCACTGCTGAAGGTTCCGTAGACATCGTAGTTCATAACCTCTAAAATTCGGATGAGTGGGTGCCATAGAGCTGAATGAGATACACCTACCGATCCAATCGAGTTCTGACGCATATTTCGAGACATCGGTCATCGGAGTACCGTCAGCACCAACCCAAGGGAGGATGCTGGTTGCAGCGGAGAGGGTGAGATTGGAGGTAACCTGTCGCATTTCCTGTATGAAAGAGAGGAAGTTGGCGCTGTCTTGGGGACTCATAATGTTACAGCCAATGCCCTGTCTGCCAGGATACTCCCAACTAGTAGAGGATGAGTAGGCTGACACGGAATGATCAAGGGGACTTACTCGAAGTCAAGACCAGTGAAACCGTGAGCGTAGGCGTATTGAGCAAGAGAGTTGGCCAAAGTGCTACGATTCTGGTTGGTAGCGACCGAGGATGACCAGTAGATACTACCGTCCCAACCGCCAACGGTCAGGATGGGTTTTACGTTCTTATAGTAATGATAAGCAGGAACTGACTGAGGGAGAGGGAAAAAACTCACATTGGCTTTGGCGGCGGCGGTGAACTGGTCAACCATGGAGGGGTCACTGACGATGACCTCGACAGTACCATCAGCAGAAGGTTGTGCGCTGTAAGGAATGGTAAATGCGAGGAAGAAGTCAAAGGGGATGCACCCACGTGAAGAAGGCCATGTGGGTGTAGTTGGCCCAGGAGATGTTGGACACGCTATGACTGGGGTGCCAATCGGCGTACCATGCCATGGAGATCATGCCATTGGCGCCAGCGCCGGTGGTAGTATTTCCGGAGGAAGGATTGGAGGACGAAACGGATGACGGGGTGGGCGAGGGAGCGGCTGCTGCGTCCGTGGTCTTGAGTACGCAAGTTGGAGCAGCCAGTGCGAGTGGCAGCGCGGAGAAAAGGGAAAGTGAGGTGAAAAGCATGACTTGAGAAGAAAATCGGAAGGGAAGGAAAGATCGTGAGGACTCAAGGGAGGAATGAGGAAAACTGGCTACGCGCCCAGCCCTTTTGTAGCTCGGAAAATTGCATTGTTCGGCTCAAAGTACTTGAGCACCACATGTTTTCTTCTGTTGCCAGGGTCCGATTGAGAACGAGTCCATTAATAGGACTGGCCAAAGACAATGGGGTTAGCACGCGCTTTGTTATCAGGGTCCACGGCGCACCTGCATTTTGTCCGAACCACGGTGAGAACGTGAAGCTGCCATCTTCATCACCGTCGCACTGCTGTACACCGCTCGCCCGTCCGTGATGCTTCTCTTCATCAGGACCCGCAAGTTCCACTGAATTCTGGATCCTTTGGAACCAACCATGAACAGCATGTCCGTTCGCCACGAAGAAACCGTCCATTCCTTAATTAAACTAACATCGCTCATGAATCTAGTCTAGCGACTCATTGCACATTCGTACAATCCTCATCATGTGTGAATCGGCACTTCCCGTCAACATCGTGCAAAACTCACCATATCTACAACACCTCATCGTGCATCTATCATCGGGCTCCGGACGAGCCCTATTCGCGCAGCAAGTCGGCGTGCTTGTCTTGCTTCCACAGTTCTCGAGCGCACAAACGCGATGCTCAGCGCGACTATTCCAAAGAGAAGATTGCACGCTAGGAACTCGTAAAAGTCGGCCCGCTCTTGAGCGACAATCCGCCCGCAAGACTGCCATGCTGGGATTTCCCCTTGGATTGACGGGTGGGGTGTGGGTCCCGTAGAGGTTATTGTTTGATTGGGGGAGCAGTGCATGAGGCGTCGGTTACCAAACGGCTGGCAGAATGGCTCGTGCAACTGAACAACGCGTCAGCGTGTGCATATGGCCCAGGCTGGATTCATGAAGACCGACCGCATCGGGTGGGCATGGTTCGCATTCACCGAATGGAACACATGTGGACGGTGGTGTGGTGGTGGTGGTTTCGGATTCGGCGAGAACCACCACACCGATCTGTAAGAGCACCAACCTACAAGGCGTTATGTGTGATGGGTACTGAGTGGGCGTAGAGATACTCGCCATAGTAGTAGTAGTTTGATCATCACCGTCGAGGAGAATGAGGAGCACCGTGGGAATATTTAAACCACTGACATCCACATCCAACATAGACCATGGCCCGTCGCGCAGCCGTCGTTGAAGAATTTGATGACGATACCGACCTCCCGCTCCCATCCCGCCCTCTCCTCACCGACGCTCGTGGCGCGCTCCTTGAAGAGATCGGCATATCAGAAGACGAGGACAGTTCTGATGATCCCGACGACACAGCGGCCAACCCCGGATCTCCCTCGCACTCCCAGCTCCATCCAACTCCTTCCCTGGGCCAGTCTGCCAAACCGCCATTAAATGCGATCACAGACATCACCCCATACAAGAAGTTCGTATGTCCTTTCTCGACTAACTCAGTCTCATCATACGAGCAGATGGACGTGCATATATCCGATATACATTGATGCAAAGCGACCCTATGGAAGAGGCGAGCGTAGGATTGCACGCGAGAAGAGCGTGTGGTGGCCTCTCAGCAAGGACATTGCCGACGCTACCAACCGCCTCGGGCTAGGCACGCTCCACGAAGTGAACAAGTCCCACCCGCGCGACTGGGAGAACCCCGGCCGCGTGCGTGTGCAATGGAAGAAGGATGGCCGTCTCGTCAACCCTGCTATCAAAACCAGTACGTTCTCTTCTCTCTCGTCCTCCCTTCCTCACGTTCCACGTTATGCGCGGTGATTGAACCACCGTCGACCGTTTGCTTTATGATGGACAGAGAGACAGTTGTTGGAGATGATTTCATTCCAGATGCAGCGGATAAAGCCGGACAATATTCCCCATCCACCATATACCGTGCTATCGCTCCCCGTCCTTCCTGCAGTCCCGGCAACCAAAGTGCCAGCATCCAGTAAAGGTAAACAGCCAGCAAAGCCAAAGAGTGGTGGGAGCGTGCCGCCTTTGTTGCCGCAGAAAGCTAGTCGTCTGCCTGCACCACCACAGCCAGAGCCACCATTGGCAAGCCGCGTATCGCCGTATTCGCCAGCGCTCGCTACAGGCGTGTTGGTCGAGACCGTCAAGGCGGGTATGAACGCACAAGAACAAGGACCAGCTGGACCTGGATTTGGGGGAATGCAAAAAGGCAAGCGGAAAGTCGTGAGGGTCAGAGGGTAAATCTCTTGGAGCGTTGCTGTAGTAAGATAAGGGAAAGATCTATCATCATCACTCTCCTTCGCACTCGGTGAGCAACGGGAACGATATCCGAGTGACAACGTATTTCAATCTCACCTTGACCATGCGGAAGCCATGATCAATCGTGAAATTGTCTTGTCAAGATTCTAAACGCAAGCTGTCACAGCTAACAATTGATTACCCAGCAGCAAGTACTCTGGGCTTGAGCGATTAACTACGGTTGCAGTGGCTAGTCATACTGCTTAATGCGTCCTTGTACAACATGTACGTCAGGGACCCAAGTTTCTCGCCGGCGATTGGATTGAATGCGAAGTCTTGGGTTTGTGCAAGCGGGTAACATCATCGCATCTCGAGTATATGTAGCCAGCGATGCGCAGAGACGTATGTCCTCCACCCATTTTTCATAGTGACAGAATTTCATACTCGTCACCACAGGCCAGCGAGGGACAGAATCCTAAGCGTGATTTGTTCCGTCAACGTGCTTTTGTTGTATCCTCGCACGAAAGTATGCTGTATATGGGATCCGAGGAAAGTCTCTGGACTGACGGAATGTCAGTTATGGAACTGATTCTGGTCCACTTACAGGAGAAAGCGCATTATTTAAACGCCACAAAAGCTATCGGTAGTAGACAGCTTGATTTACGGTTCGCACGTTGAAGCGTAGTATTTCAGATTTCGGCGCTCATAGAGTGAGGAAGGACGTTTTGTTTACTTTCACAATCGTGCTCTCTTTGCATTTGTTTCCCGTCACCAAGTCAGATTCCAGGGACGCACGACCTTGAGTAAGTCCCCTTGCCGACGGTCGATGATGATCGACTGTGTGCCACATGACGCCGGCGGTCACGACGAACCCACTGTGGACCATTGGAGAGATAGCATTGACCGAGATAAAACGGATGCTGGAGCAGGATATCTCACCTCGAGCCACTTTCCTATAGACTGCAATGGTTTTTGTAGACAGGGCGACGGGCTCTAGAGCAGCTTTGGACGGTCTGTGTCGACCCTTGTCCAACGGAACAGCACAGCGAAACGAACGTCGGGCGGGCCAATACTTACGGTAAATGCATATTTTGGGGATGTACGTGTTCGCTCGCTCGCCTGACTTTTTTTACATGGCAAATGCATCTCCGCCTTACTGCCAGCGGTATCTATCACGTCATACTGCCATCGGTCCCATCGCACTTACTCTGTTCAATTAGGCACGTCGTAAGAGTAGGCTGCATGTCGTGGATGCGAGCAGTGTCCGCAAACGTGATCCGCACTAGTGGACGTCGATCTTTTCAACGAGGTGGATAGGCTGAACGTGCACATCATTGAACATTGCAGTGCGAACCTCACCGCCATGTAGGCGCATCACACGTCATAATGGCAGGGACGGTTGCCACACAAGGGTTCGTACTCTTCCAAGAAAGCCGTAGTAGCTGATCGTATATGACGAGCATCTGCCTACCTTTCGTCGTGACGTTGATCTCTCGCTAACTAAACATTAGAGTCACTTGGCAGGTACCAGTCACAGGCGAGTCTGCAACAGTTGGTGGCCTTCATATCCGCTCCAGCGATCTCGTCGTCCGACCG